>JBBPTP010000153.1:0-31413 GCA_038094195.1 Pulveroboletus aff. carminiporus | reverse complement strand
ACCTCATCTAGAGATATCCTGTGTTGTCCATGATGTTACAATGTGTATCTAATAAGTAAGAATGGAAGAGAAGCATAAACATACACATAAGGTGTGGATCTAATGTGAATAAGAAGCATAGATGTGGTGGAATGGAAGACATAGCCTTATGCCTCAAGCATCAGGTGTGGTTTATCTGTGATTGTGATTCATAAGAATAGAGGTCGTGATGATCATGAAGTGTGACTCCATCAAGAGTGATAATCATGAAGTTATGAAATGGTGAATAAGTGATATGTGACTGTGTTGCACATGTGAAGATGTGAAAATAAAGAGTAATTAGTAAGTCCAGTACTGATAAGATAAAACTTAAGAGTGTTCATATTCTTAGTCCATAGTCTGTATCTGTAGTGCTTGTAGCTTCAGTAATCATAATGCACTATAGCATAGAGTGCACCTGTAACATCAGGTGTGGTTCATTTATGATCATAATTCATAAGAATAGGGGTCATGATGATCATGAAGCATGACTCTATCAGAAGTGATAATCATAAAGTTGTGAAAGTATGAATAAGTGAAATGTGATCAAGTGCACATGTGAAGATGTGAAGATATGAAAATAAAGAGTAATCAGTAAAACCAGTACTGATAAGATAAAACTTAAGAGTATCTGTGTCTGTAGTCTGTATTTGTAGTGCTTGTAGCTTTAGTAATCATAATGCACTATAGCATAGAGTGCACCTGTAACATTGACAGGACTTATCTGCCAACATGTATTTCAAAGTCTATTCTCTACTGAGTCATATAACTGACTAAAGACAGTCAGTATCTAAGTCCACCATGAATGTAGGAGCTCGACGCTCTCTATGTTTGTAGACTCAGTTTCTCCACTTTCAGATCACTCTAGGTTCACTTGTGTCTATCATGCAAACATTCATCCTGTCCTGTATTCATCAAAGGCTGGTCCACCTCTATTTGTACATATCTGGTCCTATCCATATTCAGACTAACTATCTGGTTATACTATCTGCTCTATCTAGTATCCAACTTATCTCAGGACTAGCAACTGAGATGGTTAGTACATTATCATATGTTTTCTTGTGTTCTGGCATCACAACACTTATTTCTATCACTTCTATCTCATCTGTCAATACTTTGACATTGACATATGTTTCACCTTTTTCTGACAGTCCTGAGAAATACCCAGACTATAAATCTCTGTACCTGCCTTGTGCAATACACCTTTCATTTGGGTCACCATCTATCAGTCACATCTTTGTTTATTGTTATTGTCATCACTGCTTGTCTCAATCTGGTCCTTGTTCTAGACCAGTTTTCATTCAATCCACTTTGCTTTCAATCTGAAATTGACCAGATTGACCCTTCTGGTGCTGGGCTTATGTCTAGTTACCCCTCCTCATCTATCTACCTTTGCTGGACCTCTCTAGGGATGAACATAGCTTGCTCCCTTCACCCCTTCCTTGTGGTAGACCCTCTGGAAACTTACCCTATCACACCACTTATCTTTCTTACAATGGTCACATGAATATCTTTCAAGTCATGATCCTTCTTCTTTCACATTCCATGACATTCTTTCCACTTACATGATTCACTTACTTAGTGAATCACCTTCCATTATATAATCCTGCCTGTCTTCTCTCTTTATTTCTAAGCTAGAGCTTCCTTCAAGTACCCTCACTTGTACTTGAGTAGCCAGTTCAATCTAGCTCTCTGGTTCCACCTCTTGTGAGTCTTTGCTCTCCTCATTGATTGGGCACTTCTGAAAACTCTAGGCTATCTTGTGATAGTATCTTTCATCTTGCTTAGATCTTGGCTCATCACCAGACTCCCTCGAACTCTCATTATCATAGCTATCTTAGCATGACTCCTCATCTTTGGTCATCCTTATTACCATTGAAGGGCTTTGCTTGTCCCTACCCAGGCCAAGCTTAACAGTGACAGACCTTAGCACAATGCAGCAAGTGTTACAACTTATCCCAGACTTCACTATTCATGTGTGGACTCTTTTCCCCTTATTCCCTTTATCCACTTACCAATCATGCAAGTACCCTTATGGTCACATGAGTACTCTTGCAGCCATGGAACTTCTTCTTCACCATTCCATGACATTCCATTTGATTATATGATTCACTTACTAAGCAAATCACTCATCACTATATAATCCCACCTCTCTTCTCCTTCTTTCTCTAAGCTAGAGCTCCCTTCAAGTACCTTCACTTGTACTTTGGTAGCTGTTCCAATCTAGCTTGCTTCATCTCCTGCATGTCTTTATCCTCCACATAGATTGGACACTTCTGGAATCTCTAGGCTACCTTCTGATGGTATCTTTTATCTTTGCTAAGTCTTTGCTGTTTGCAAGACTTTCTTGTACCCTCATCATCATTGCTCTCCTAGCACAACATATCCTCATCATCATTGCCATAGTTGCATGACTCCTTATCTGTCATTGTCCTTGATATCATTGAAGGGCTTTGCTTGTTCCTACTTGGACCAAGCTTAACAAAAGCTCTAGCTTTCCCTCTTGCCAGCTGTCACTGTATACACCACCACCATATCTTCATTGCAGTTCAATCTGATCCAGCTCTCCTGGCCACACCTACTCTTAGCTCAAGAACAAAGATGACATCTCCAAGGATTGAATTCTGATCATTCCCCAGAATATTCAAATACTGAGGAAGATATCTCAGATTCTGACATTGATCTCTTTCAAGAAGATGACACTCCTGACCTCACCCTGCTAAACATTCCTTGATTGCCTACTCTAGCGTCACCTACCTCATGACCTCAATCTGGTTGAATTTTTTCTGTTCCTTCCTCACCCACCATGTCATCATCATTCAAACCAGTTGAATTCAAAATCAACACCCCTAAACTCTACAATGGTTCAGAAGAACTCCTTGACCCATAGCTTAGAAGTGTCTTGTTTTATCTAGATACCAATGAAAAGATATATAACACTGACAAGAAGAAAATCACCTTTGCATTATCATATATGATCAAAGGACCTGCAGCCCACTGGGCAAACACCTTCTGTAAAACCTATATCACTGGCTCTGCAGTATCAACTGGCACCTGGACTGACTTTGTTAAAGCAGTCAAAGAAGCATTTGAGTTGACCAACTTGGCTCACAAATCCATCACCTGGCTCATAAACATCCAAGTTGAAAAACAAAGGAATGACTCCACCCTGGAGTTAACTTCATATATCATCCAGTTCTGAAATCACATAGCAACATTGGAAATCACCAATGATAAAATCTCACTGAACTCTTCACTAAAGAAATTTCCTCTGGCCTCACTCTTAAAATGTACAGAGAATCAATCCATATCACTGCCATCAAAGACTAGTATAAAAAAGTACAAGAATACCAGACTCTCTATGAAGAAGCCAAAGAGATCATTAGATCTTACAACAAAAAGAAATCATCTACCTCATCATCATACAAATCATATTCTTGTCCTAAACTTGACCCCAACATGATGGATGTTGATGTCAATGTCATCCACTATCCTCCCAAGTTAACTCCTGAAGATCAAGAATGCCTCAGAAAGATTGGAGCCTGCTTTAGATGTTATTGCAAAGGCCATTCTGCCCAAGAATATCAAACAAAATTTGAATCCTCTTCCAGCAGTGCTTCATCTTCCTCCAACTCCAAACCTATGGAAAAGAAAATCCATAAAGAAAGGAAACCTATTGACCTTCCAAAACTTGAAGAGGTCGAAGATGACAAAGACTCTGAAGATGACAAAGACATCCAAAGAATTAAATTTAATAAGAATTTTTGAATAGAAGGACTGTCTTGATGTCAGTACCTTCCTCACATAAAGTAGCTGCTGTACAAGTATCCACACGAAATATGACAATCCCAATTCAACTCATTGTCCCCTTACACACACTCAAAGATGTCAAAACCCATGCATTTATCGACAGTGGTGCACAAATGAATTGTATCAACAGGGGCTTTGTTTGAAAGCACCAGCTTTCCACTATCTGTCTCAAACATCAAGTCTGTGTTTGCAATGCAGATAACTCTGTTAACTCTAAAGGACTAATCAAGTTCACCACCACCCTCTTTGTCAACATTCAGGGCATTGTGCAAGAAATGCTCTTCTATACTATGGACTGTGGTGACAACAATGTCCTTCTTGGACTCCCTTGGCTCAAACAAGCAAATCCTACTGTTGATTGGTTTGCTTGATCTCTCTCCATCAATGAATCAAAGGATGAATCAAAAGTCCTTTTTGCCCAATATCAATCAGCATATGAAGCAAACAAATATAAGTTTGTAAAAAAGCTTCCTCCTTTGATCTGTAAAATGGTCAAACCAGAATCAACTCCCACACTATATGAATACATGGACTATGAAATGCAAGATAAATTCATAGATTGCATGTTATATAACCAATCCATTCATTGCATCATCTGCTGTGGTAATTGCTACCTTTCTTCTAAAGCAATTCACAAAATCACGAAAGCCACTGAACTCACAGCCAAAGCAAAAAGGCTGAAATCAAAGAAAGAACTGCCTCTAGAATATCAAGAATTTGCCAAGGTTTTTGCTAAACCAGAAATCAGTGAACTTCCCCCATCTTGTCCTTATGACCATGAGATCAACTTCAAAGACTTCTCCATGTCTAAAGTAGGCAAACTTTATCCTATATTTCCTGAAGAATGTAAAGCTACTAAAAGCTTCATTAAAGAAAACCTTCATGCAGGAAAGATCTATCCCTCAAACTCTCCACAAGCATCTCCATTCTTTTTCATTAAAAAGAAAGATGGAAAACTCTGCTCATGTCAAGACTATCACTACTTAAATGAACACATAGTATGCAATGCTTACCTCCTTCCCCTCATTGGAGACCTTCTCAACAAACTTAAGGGTGCCAACATGTTTACAAAGTTTGACATATATTGGGGTTATAACAACATACACATCAAAGATGGGCATCAATGGAAGGATGCATTTGTGACCCACAAAGAACTCTTCAAACCAATGGTCATGTTCTTTGGCATGACAAATTTCTCCACCACATTTCAATGTTTCATAAATGATTCTTTCAGAGATATGATTGCAGAAGGTTGGCTCATCATCTACATGAATGACCTCCATATCTTCTCAGATAGCCAAGAAATTCATACTGAACACACCCATCACATTCTGCAATGCATGCAAGAGCTTAACCTCCATCTCCATCTAGAAAAATGCAATTTTGCAACCAAAGAAGTTGATTACCTTGGTATAATTGTCAATGAACAAGGACTGGAAATGGACCCAGTCAAACTAGAAGATATTGTCAAATGGCCAACACCATCTTCGGTCAAAGAAGTCTGCTCATTCCTTGGTTTTGCAAATTTTTATAGACAATTCATTAAAAAGTAGCTCATTCTCTGATTGACCTAACTAAGAAATCTCAATCTTGGAATTGGTCTGACAAATGCCAAAAGGCATTCAAAACACTTAAACAAATGTTTTTGTCTAAACCCATCCTTCAATTCTCTGACCTTATCAAATCCTTTGTCATCACCACTGATGCTTTCAAATTCATGTCTGAAGGAATACTCCTTCAAACTGATACTAATGGTAAATGGCATCCCTGCTCCTACCTTTCTTAATCATTCTCTCCTGCTGAATGAAATTATGATATCTACAACAGAGAACTTCTCGCCATCCTTCATGCCCTCAAAGCATGGAGATATTATCTCATAGGCTCTGTCAACCCAGTTCAGGTCTTCATGGACCACAAAAATCTCACTTACTTTTGCCAACCTCAAACCCTTAACCATCACCAAGCACAATGGTTACTAGACATTTCAGATTATGATCTGAAACTCATTCATGTCCCTAGCACTGCCCTTTCCTAATGCATTGATCATCTATCCAAAGACACATCTGACAATGAAGAAATCATGCTTCTTCCTCCTTCTATGTTTATATGGACCACATGTTACAACCTTATCTATGCATCCTAAGGGACCATTTTAAGCCTTATGACTATGTAGAACCATCCTGAATCAGTCAATGATGAATATAATATCCATAGATCATATACAAACCATAGGAGACAAAATATAAACACCAATACTCAAGATCTACCTATGTGCCCCTAATATTCTCAATGGCTGTGTAGTACTCAGCATCTCTAACTATCTAAAATTGCCACCACACACTACAGAGGTCTGAAACTCATAATAAAACACTTGAAATACCTTTATTATAGCATAAAACATCTTTAGAGTGCATTTTGGCCATATACACTTTAAAAGTTCAAGCTTACATAAGCACTGAACGATAGTTTGAGGTGTTCAGTTTCCCATAACAATTCAAAGTCACAATATTAAGTTCTTAAAATTATATGGCAAGATTTCTAAAAGAATGCTCTAGAATATCTATTTAGTTTTGTGAAATATGTGGATAAACCTTGCAAACTATGAACTGCTAGGTATAGTGGCTATATAGTAGACACCCCTGACCAATTACATCCATGCTACACAAGTAACCCTACACCCAACACATGTGTAACACATCTTAGACCACCACCTTCCATTACATACCACTTATGAATCTAGAACTAGCCTAGAAACATTCCTACTAAGTATATATTATGAACATAGCCTGATACACCTGTATAATATGAAGTATATACCCAATATCCTAGCATAGCATATCTTAGATGTAACATACACTTGTACAAACTGTAGAATAGTATATAATGGACAATTTCAGCTCTAGAGGACACTAGTCTTGTCCTCTTGGAGTTTTTCTACTTGCTAGGTGAAACAACCCTAAACCCCTGAGGCATAGCCATCAAGAGGCAATAGTGGTTGTCCAAGAGAAGTATCTTGTTACTCTTGTGGTATCCTTTACCAAGTGGGCTTAACTTGACCTAGCTATCTTATGCTAGGGAACACAAGTAGTGGAGTGAAGATAATAGTCTTATTGTTAATAGGGGAAACTCCAGAGAAGACTTGGTTAGAGTCTTCTGATTCTACATGGATCATATATATACTCTACTAGTGTTTGTATTTATAGACACCTCATCTAGAGATATCCTGTGTCATCCATGATGTTACAATGTATATCTAATAAGTAGGAATGGAAAAGAAGTATAAACATACACATAAGGTGTGGATCTAATGTGAATAAGAAGCATAGATGTGGTAGAATGGAATACATAGCCTTATGCCTCAAGCATCAGGTGTGGTTCATCTATGATCATGACTCATAAGAATAGGGGTCATGATGATCGTGACTCATCAAGAGTGATAATCGTGAAGTTGTGAAATGGTGAATAAGTAATATGTGACTATGTGCACATGTGAAGATGTGAAAATAAAGAGTAATCAGTAAGTCCAGTACTGATAAGATAAAACTTAGGAGTGTCCATTTTCTTAGTCCATAGTCCGTCATCCATATCCGTATCCATATCCATAGTTTCAGTAATCATAATGCACTATAGTGTAGAGTGCACCTGTAACACTAGGAGGTTCAGATTCACTATTATTGTCTTATAGTTCAAACTACTGATCCTTCAGTGGGTTAGTCATTTCACCATGAGTTCCATGCTTCATTTCATAAAGATCTAACAATAACTTGCTCATTTTCACTACACTACAAGCCCTTGATAACAAAATTCCACCTGTTAAGCTTGGCCCAGGTAGGGACAAGCAAAGCCCTTCAAAGGTGACAGGGACAATGTAGGACAAGGAGTCATGCAACTAAGGCTACAACAATGAGGAAATGTTGTGCTATCTGAGCAACAACAATGAGAGTATGAGGAAGTCATGCGAGGAGCAAGACTTAGTTACAAGGAATGATACTACTATAAGGGTAGCCCAGAAGTTCAGGGAGCATCCAATCAATGTGGAGAATGAAGACACACAAGAGATGAAATAGAGGGAGCTAGATTAGAACAGCTACCAGAATATAAGTGGGGGTATTTGAAGGGAGCTCTAGCTTAAAGAGTAAGAGAGGATGCAGATGGATTTATATAGTGAATAGTGATTTGCTGAGTAAGTGAATCATGTGACTGGATAGAAAGTCATGGAATGATGAAGAAGAAGATCCATGACTGTGAAGGTACTCACATGACTGTAAGGGTACTCATGTGATTAGTAATCAAAATAAAAGAGGAAAAAGATATACATGCTTTGGCAAGTCTGGGATAAGTCATAACATTACCCCCTTACTAAGTTCAAAGAATGACCTGTTCTTCAAAATTCAATTTGTCTAATGAGAGAGTTGATCTTGTCCCAGCTAGAGACTTCATGATTTTTGAGATGGATAGAAGGGATTCCTGCACCCAGCATGGCATGGCGGCAGTGTTCAATGTCAGATGTGTCATCATCATAAGAGTAGTCTTCCAGACCTGTTTCATTTCTTTCATCTTTGAGACTGAAATCATTCATTGTATGGATGAAGTGTGTTCGAGCAGCTTGTTTAGCTTGTTCTTCAGCTTCATAAGCAATCCTTTCAAATTCGGGATTGCATTCACATGTGTGAGGGTTGGTGAGATCAAGAAAGTGAGTAGATGGAGAACGAGATTGTAACACCTCAATGGAGATGATTGGGTCATTGACAGGAAGGTTATCTAGAGAGAACTCAGGGTCAGAGTTGTCATGAGGAGGAGACCACAACTGTGGTGTGAGCAGTGATGGAACTGAAATGGAAGCATCCTCATCAGATGATGAGAGAGATGAATAGACAGAAAAATGAGATTTGATGGGGCATTGCCACTCAACGTGGCCAGTGGCGAACTTTTTGCATACTCTGCATTTCGTACAGTGACAGTCAGCCTTTTTGTGGCTGATATGGTGGCACCCATTGCAGGCACGATAGTAATCAGGGTCTTCATGAATGAGAGGGGCGTTGTTCTGAGTACAGATTAAGTGGGTTATAGTTTGAAGTTTCTCTTCCTCAGATGGAGAAGGAGGGTGTGTGTCACCATATTCAGTGAGTAGAGAGTGGACCTTCTTGCCCACCTTAGTCATCTCTAGTTGGTGGGTGGCGACAAGTATTTTTTGGTTAACTTGATAATGGGATTTACAGAGAAGGAGGAGGACTAGGTCTAAGTCAGAAGAGGAAGGAAAACCTTCCAGATGGATGATGGCTATGGATAGGATTTGGTGGGCTCCATAGGTAGCATGGAGGAGATCCAGGGGAGAGTCAGGATGGATGCAATGATTCAAAGTGGTGGCAAGAGAGGGGTCATTGAGAATGCATGCCAATGCATCCTCGTGAGTGAGGGAGCAATGGTGGAACATGCAGGCAAAGGGGGAAATAGGAAGTTCAGAGGTTGGGATGCAAGGCATGATTGTTTGATTGGAAAGAAAGTGAATGACCTTGATGCTGAGGAATTGAATGAAAGGATGACACTTTTTATAATCTTTGAGGATGGTCTGTGCATGAGAGAGGTCCTTCTCATGCACCCACGAGTTATCTTCTGGGATGTAGCCCTTCCATCATATAAGGAAATAGTGGTTATTAGGGGGGCCATGGTATTTTAATATCCACTGGATTTCATATTCTTCTTTGCCACTAATAAGGTCAGGTGGCAGTTTTGGGAAATTTGAGCCATAGACAGGGTTTTTGTGATAGGGCAATAATAAGGAAGCATGGAACATGTTGTGTATCTTCCATGTGAAAGGGAGTTGGAGTTTATAAGTGAGTGGAGATAGGACCAAAACAATGGTAAATGGTCCTTCACATTTGGGGGCGAATTTTGGATTGACAATGGAATGTTTCAAGTTTCTGGCTTCAAGCCAGACTTTGTCATTTTTCTTGAAGGAATGAAATTTTGGTGAGAATGGGATGTCATAACTTGGTGAGTGAGTTCATGGGCTGCAAGAGCTTCCGATTGTGCAGCTTCAAGGGTCTTCAGCCAATCAATGACTATGGGAATAGAAGATTTGGTGAATACAGAGGGAATAGCCTTCAGCTCATAGCCAAGCATGAGATAGAATGGAGATTTTGATGTGATGAAATAGAGGCAGTGATTATGTATGAATTCTGCATGGGAAATAGATTCAGACCACAAGGTAGGGTTATTGCCACAATAGATACGGAGGTAAGTCTCAACTTCTTGATTGACTCATTCAGTTTTGCCATCAGTTTGAGGATGGTATGCTGTGGATAGGGCTAGATCATAACCAAGGAGGTGTCCGAGTTCAAGGGCAAATTTTGAGGTGAATTGAGGGCCTCTATCACTAATGATCTTCTCATAGAGACTGAACTAAAGGTATACTTTGTGGAAGAAGAGATCAGCTACTCCTTTAGCAGTGATGGATTTCTTGGTAGGGCATAATATTACCCCCTTAGTAAGTCTGTGGTCTACTATGATCAAGAGCATATCAAAACCATTTGAAAGTGGAAGATTGGTGATTAAATCACACAATATTTGTTGGAAGGGGTGAGTGGCATGGGACTTGATTGGAGTAAGTGGTGGTACTATGGGATGAGTGTTTACTTTGTTTTGCTGGCAAGTTGCACAGCCTTCGATGTATTTGTGGACATGGTAGGCAAGACCAGACCACCAATATTCCTGTGAGACAAGTTGGCAGGTTTTTAATACACCAGGATGTCCTGCCAAGGGATCATTATGACATGAGGAAACAATTTTCTGATGAAGGTCATCTTTGGGAGGAACATAGATGTGATCTTTGTAAGTGATGACACTGTTATGGTTTTGTCAGTCAGAAAGACAGGAGTGGAAAGGAGGAGGGATCTTGTTGTCTAATGCTTGAAGAACAGTGAGGACAAGGGAGTTGTTGCTGGAGTGTTCTGCAATGATGGAATGGAGGGTTGCACTGGCAGTGCATACAAACATTGATGGAGGAAGAAGTGTGATTTCTTCATTATCTGATGCATCTTTTGGAAGATGATCAATGCATCTTGAAAGAGCATCAGGGCAGTACTGGAGACATAGATGAGTTTCAGATCATAATCTGAGATGTTGAGTAACCATTGTGCTTGGTGACAGTTAAGAGTTTGAGGTTGACAAAAGTAAGTGAGGTTTTTATGGTCAGTAAAAACCTGGACAAGGTCTATGGAGCCAATAAGATAGTGTCTCCATGTCTTGAGTGCATGAAGGATAGCAAGGAGTTCTCAATCATAGATGTCGTAGTTTCATTCTACCAGTGAGAACAATTGTAAGAGATATGAGCATGGGTGCCATTTGCCATTGGAGTCAGTTTGAAGGAGAATACCTCCAGATGTAAATTTGGAGGCATCGGTGGTGATTGCAAAAGGTTTGGTGAGGTTGGGAAAGCAAAGGACAGGTTTTGAGAGAAACATGGATTTAAGTGTCTCAAACACTATTTGACATTTGTCTGACCAGTTCTAAAATTGAGATTTCTTGGTTAGGTCAATGAAAGGACATGTGACTTCAAAATAATTTTAAATAAATTGCCTGTAAAAGTTGGCAAATCTGAGGAAGGAATGGACTTCTTTGACCAAAGAAGGTACTGGCCATTTGCCAATCCCTTCAAGCTTGACTGGGTCCATTTCCAAGCTCTGTTCATTGACTATCATTTCAAGATGGTCGACTTCTTTGGTAGCAAAGTTGTATTTTTTGAGGCAGAGGTGAAGATTTAGTTCTTGCATACATTGCAAGACATGGCAGGTTCTTTCAGTGTGAATTTCTTCATTATCTGAGAAGATAAGGAGGTCATCCATGTAGATGATGAGCCATTCTTCAGTGATCATATCTCAGAACAAATCATTCATGAAACATTGGAAGGTAGTGGAGGAATTAGTCATGTTAAAGAACATGACCATAGGTTCAAAAAGGCCTTTGTGGATCAAGAAAGCACCTTTCCATTGGTGCCCATCTTTGATGTGAACATTATTGTACCCCCAATGGACGTTGAATTTAGAGAAAACATTGATACCTTTGAGCTTGTTGAGGAGATCGCCAATGAGTAGAAGGGGGTATGCATCACATACCGTGTATTCATTTAGGTAGCGATAGTCTTGACATGAGTAGAGTTTACCATCTTTCTTCTTGACGAAGAAGAATAGGAATGCTTGAGGAGAGTTTGATGGGCATATTTTGCCTGCTTTGAGGTTTTCATTGATGAACATTTTAGTTGCTTCACATTCTTCAGGGAAAAGAGGGTATAATTTGCCTATTTTAGGCACAAAGGAGTCTTTGAAGTTGATCTCATGATCATAAAAGCAGGATGGAGGAAGTTCGCCAGTTTCTGGTTCAGCAAAGACTTTGGCAAATTCTTGATATTTGGAAGGAAGGATTTTCTTTGGTTTAAGCTTTTCAGCTTCAACTGCAAGTTCGGTAGCATGGGTGATTTTGTGAATCACTTTTGAAGATAGATAGCAATTGCCCGAGTGGATGATATGACAAATAGAATTAGAAAGTAGTTCTCTTTATATCTTAGTTCTTTGGTATCTGATTTTTCGATCTAGAAGAGCGTGGTTTATGAAGGCTTCTTGAGTTTCATAATCCATATATTTGAATAGTGTGGGGGTTGACTCAGATTTGATCATTTTGCAGGTTGGCAGGGGAAGTTTCTTAGCAAATTTGTGTTCATTTGCTTCATATGTGGTCTGGTATTGTGTGAATAGGATTTTTGATTTGTCCTTAGATTCATCAAGGGAGAGAGACTGGATAGACCAGTCAATGGTGGGGTTTACTTGTTTGAGCCAGGGAAGTTCAAGAAGGACATTGTCGTCACCACAATCCATAACATAAAAAAGCATCTCTTGGATGATGCCTTGGATATTGACAAAGAGGGTAGTGGTAAACTTGATCAGACCTTTTGAGTTGATAGAGTTGTCTGCATTGTGGACTCAGATCTGATGTTTGAGATGGGAGGTAGGGAGCTAGTGCTTTTGGACAAAGCCCCAGTCAATGTAGTTCATTTGTGCACCACTATTGATAAGTGCATAGGTTTCGATGTCTTTGAGTGTGTGCAAGGGGATGATTAGTTGAATTGAGATCATCATATTATATATTGATACTTATACAGTGGCTACTTTATGAGAGTAGAAAGGTACTGGCATCAAGGCAGCCATTTCATTTAAAAATTCTTTTTCTTGAAAGATACTTGTTGAACTTCTTTATCGTCCTCAGAGTCTGAGTCATCTTCAATCTCCTCTAATTTTGGGAGATCAGTAGGTTTCTTTTCTTTGCGAACTTTCTTGTCTGCAGGAGGAGTGCTAGTTGATGTTTGCAAGGAGGAGGGAATGGGAGAAGGTTCAAACTTGGCTTGACAATCTCAGACAGAGTGGCCTTTATGGTGGCATCTGAAGCAAGCCCCACTCTTTCTGAGGTGTTCTCATTCTTCTGGAGTTAATTTGGGTGGATATTGGATGGCATTGACATCAATGTCCATTGCATTGGGGTCTTTTTTCAGAACATGAGTAGGATCTATATGACTGGGATGTTTTCTTTTTCTGGGATTCTACTATCCCTTTTTCTTTTTCATAAAGAGTTTGATACTCTTGGACCTTCTTGTACTATTCTTTGATGGTTGTGACATAAGTGGATTTCCCATACATTTTTAGTATGAGGCCAGAGGAAATGCCTTTAGCAAAGAATTCAATCAAAATTTTATTGTCAGTGATTCCCAACATGGCAACATGGTTATGTAATTGGATGATGTATGAAGTGAGTTCTAGATCTTTGCTGACCTGAGTGTTCATAAGTCATATGATGGATTTGTACACAGAGTTGATGGATTCGAAGGCTTCTTTGATAGTTTTGATAAAATCAGTCCATATGCTGGTAGATATGGTGGACCTGGAGATACAGGATTTATGAAATGTATTTGCCCAATGGACAGTGGGACCCTTTGTCATGTATGATAGGGCAAATGAGATTTTCTTTTTATTAGTGTCATACACTTTTTCATTAGTGTCAAGATAAAACAAGACACTTCTGAGCCAGGGATCTAGGAGTTCCTTAGAACTGTCATAGGATTCTGGGATGTTGATCTTAAGTTCAATGGATTTTGATGATGAGGACATAGTGGGCAAGGGGACTAGAAAAATTTGACCTGATTGAGGTCATGAAGTAGGTGATGCTGGAGTTGGCAACCAGGGAATGTTTAATGGGGTGAGATCTGGTGCTTTGTCTTCCTGAAATAGGTCAATGTCTGAACTTGAAAAAATTTCTTCTTCAGTATCTGGAAAATCTGAGGGTTGATCTGAGTTAGATCCTTGGAGGTGTCATCTTTGTTCTTGGGTGAGGAGAAGATGTGGCTGGGCAGGCTGAGTTGGATTGAACCATGAGAAAGATATATTGGTGGCATGTATGGTGATAGCTGATGAGAGGGGAAGCTAGAGCTTTTGTTAAGCTTGGCCCAGGTAGGGACAAGCAAAGCCCTTCAAAGGTGATGGGGATGACATAGGATGAGGAGTTGTGCAACTAAGGCTATGACAACGAGGAAATGTCATGCTATCTAAGCAATGATAATGAGGGTACGAGGAAGTCATGTGAGGAGCAATGACTTAGTTACAAGGAATGATACTATCACAAGGGTAGCTCAGAAGTTCAGGGAGCATCCAATCAATGTGGAGGATGAAGACACACAAGAGATAAAACAGAGAGAACTAGATTAGAACAGCTACCAGAATACAAGTGAGGGTATTCAAAGAGAGCTCTAGCTTAAAGAGTAAGAGAGGATGTAGACAGGTTTATATAGTGAATAGTGATTTGCTGAGTAAGTGAATCATGTGACTGAAACAATCCTAAATCCCTGAGACATAGCCTTCAAGAGGCAATAGCAATTGCCCAAGAGAAGTGTCTTGTTACTCTTGTGGTATCCTTTACTAAGGTAGTCTTGACCTAGCTAGCTTATGCTAGGGAATACAAGTAGTGAAGCAATGATAATAGTCTTATTGTTAAATAGGAGAAACTCCAGGAAGACTTGGTTAGAGTCTTCTGGTTCTACATAGGTCGTATATATACTCTACTACTGTTATCTATAGATACTTCATCTAGAGATATCCTGTGTTGTCCATAAGTTTACAATGTGTATCTAATAAGTAAGAATGGAAGAGAAGCATATACACATGTCTAAGGTGTGGATCTAATGTGATTAGAAAGCATATATGTGGCAAAATGGAAGACATAGCCTTATGCCTCAAGCATCAGGTATGGTTCATCTATGATTGTGATTCATAAGAATAGAGGTCATGATGATCATGAAGTGTGACTCCATCAGAAGTGATAATTGTGAAGTCGTGAAAGTGTGAATAAGTGAAATGTGACCAAGTGCACATGTGAAGATGTGAAGATGTGAAAATAAAGAGTAATCAGTAAAATCAGTACTGATAAGATAAAACTTAAGAGTATCTGTGTCCATAGTCTGTATTCATAGTGCTTGTAGCTTTAGTAATTGTAATGCACTATAGTGTAGAGTGCACCTGTAACAGTGACTGGATAGAAAGTCATGGAATGATGAAGAAGAAGATCCATGACTGTGAAGGTACTCACATGACTGTAAGGGTACTCATGTGATTAGTAATCAAGATAAAAGAGGAAAAAGATATATATACTTTGAAACAACCTAAACCTCTGAAGCATAGCTGTCAAGAGATAATAACAGTTGCCCAAGGCAGGTGTCTTGTTAGCCTTGTGGTATCCTTTACCAAGGGATCTTGACTTGACTAGTCTTGCTTACAGACTAGGAACAAAGGATGTGTATGATAATAGTTATCTTTTTAGAGAAAATACACAAGAGGACTTTGTTAGAGTCCCTTGTGCTCTACATGGGTCATATATATACTCTACTAATGTTTGTATCTATAGACACCTCATCTAGAGATATTCTGTGTTGCCCATGATGTTACAATGCATATCTAATAAGTAAGAATGAAAGAGAAGCATAAACATATGTCTAAGGTATGGATCAAATGTGAATAAGAAGCATAGTTGTGGTAGAATGGAAGACATAGCATGATGCCTCAAGTATCAGATGTGGTTCATCTATGATTGTAACTCATAAGAATAGGGGTCATGATGATTGTGAAGCATGACTCCATCAAGAGTGATGATCGTGAAGTCATGAAGTCGTGAATAAGTGATATGTGACCATGTGCACATGTGAAGATATAATAATGTGAAAATAAAGAGTAATCAGTAAATCCAGTACTGATAAGATAAAACTTAAGAGTGTCTGTGTTCTTAGTCCATCTTTGTAGTGCTTGTAGCTTCAGTAATCATAATGCACTATAGCATAGAGTGTACCTGTAACACACTTTGGCAAGTCTGGGATAAGTCATAACACCACCTTCATTTTGGTCCTGTCTTTCAGACTGGCAAAATCATGATGGTGTCATCACCTATAAAGATTGTGTCTATCTTCCATCCAAGGACAACCTCTGTCACAAAATTATTTCATCATGTCATGATGACCCCTCAGTCAGACATCCAGGTATCCTTAAAACTTACCAACTTGTTTCACATAAATACTAGTGGCCAGGCCTCACCCATCATGTATGAAAATATGTTGAAGGCTGTGCTATATGTCAACAAAATAAAGTACATTTCACCATACCTCCTTTAACTCTGATTAAGTCCCAAGCCACATGTTCCTTTCAACAAATCTCTTGTGATCTTATCACTAACTATTATGACTTATCCCAGACTACCCCACATGTATGTACTCTTTTCTTGTTTCAATTACTTACTAATCATGTGAGTACCCTTATGGTCACATAAGTACCCTTTGAGTCATAGATTTCCTTCTTCTCTATTCCATGACATTCCATCAATGCATGTGATTCACTTACTCAGCGAATCACTGTTCACTATATAGTCTCACTCTTTTCCTCTGTTATGTATTTCCTAAGCTAGAGCTCCCTTTGGATACCATCATCTATATCTTGGTTGCTTGTTCAATACTAGCTTTGCTTTGCTTTGTCTCTTGTGAGTCTTCACCCTCCTCATAGATTGGGTGCTCCTGGAACCTCTAGGCTACCTCTCAGTAGTATCTATTATCTTTGCTAAGTCTTTGCTAATTGCAAGACTTTCTCATACTCTCGACATTGTTGCTCTCTTAGCATGATGTATCCTCATTGTCATTGTCTTAGTTGCATGACTTCTTATTTATCATTGTTCCTATCATCTTTAAAGGGCTTTGCTTGTCTCTATCTGGGCCAAGTGTAACACCAACCTGCCCTTATCCAATAGTTTTGATACACTCCTGGTTATAGTAGACCATGGGCTTACTAAGGGGGTAATTCTATGCCCTACAAAAAAATCTATCACTGTAGAAGGGGTAGCAGACCTCTTCTTTCACAAAGTATACCTTTGATTCAGTCTCTATGAAAAGATAATCAGTGACAGAGGCCCACAATTCACCTTTAAATTCACTCTAGAACTCAGATGACTTCTCAGATATGACCTAGCCCTCTTTACCACTTATCATCCACAGATGGAGGGAGAAACTGAACATGTCAATCAAGAAGTTGAAACTTATCTCTGCATTTATTGTGGTAATAATCCAACCTCATGGTCTGAATCAATTTCTTATGCTGAATTTGCACATAATCACTGCCCTCACTCCATCACCTCAAAATCTCTGTTTTACCTGATGCTCAGTTATGAACTGAAAGCTATACCTACAGTCCTTGCAGAATCATCTATACCCACAGTCATTGATCAGCTGAAAATTCTTGAAACTGCTCATTCAGAAGCTCTTGCAGCTCATGAACTTGCTCATTAAGTCATGGCATCACACTCACACAAACACTTCACTTCCTTCAAGAAAGGTAATAAGGTCTCACTTGAAGCTAGGAATCTGAAATGCTCAATCATCAACCTCAAATTTGCCCCAAAAAGAGAAGGACCTTTTACTGTCACTTCAGTCCTATCATCTTTATCTTATAAACTCCACCTTCCTTCCATATGAAAGATCCACAATGTATTCCATGCCTCACTCTTATCACCCTATTGTGAAAACCCAGCCATGGTCTGAACTTCCTGAAACCTTCACCTGACCTTATTAGAGGAGAAGAAGAGTATGAGGTTCAACAGATATTAAAACATCATGGTCCACTCAATAACCACTATTTTCTTATTCAATGGAAAGGCTATGCCCCAGAAGATGACTCATGGATCCTAGAAAAAGACCTATCCCATGCATAGATCCTTCTTAAAGATTATAAGAAGTGTCACCCTTTTGTCCAATCCATCAAAGTACTCTGCTTTACATCCTCCACAACAACTATGCCTTATATTCCTACTTCTGAACTCTCTGTCTTGCCCTTTGCCTGCACCTTCCATTGCCACTCTTCTGCCCATGAAGATGCCCTGGCATGTGCCCTCAATGACCCCTCACTTGCTACTACCCTCAATCATTGCATCCACCCCAACTCTCCACTTGGTCTTCTTTACACTGCTTATGGTGCCCACCAGACACTGTCCACCACCATCACCCATTTGGAAGGTTTTCCTTCCACTCCTGACCTCAACCCCATCTTAAATTTGCTCTGCAAATCCCACTCTTAAGTTAACCACAAAATCCTTGCCACTGTCCACCAGTTAGAAATGACCAAAGTGAATGAGAAAGTCCACTTATTACTTGCTGAATATAGCGATGCTCTTTCCCCCTCTCCTTCTGAAGAGGAGAAACTTCAAACTATCACCCATCTCATCCACACCCAGAATGATGCCCCCCTTATCCATGAGGATCCAGACTATTATCACACCTATCATGGCTGCCACCACATCAGTCATAAGAAGGCTGATTGCCATTGCACTAAATGCTATATGTGTAAAAAATTTGCTACCAGCCATGCTGAATGGCAATGCCCCATAAAATCACATTCCCTTGTCTACTTGTCCCCTTTGTCTTTGGATGAAGATGCTCTCCTTTCTGTTCCATCTCCTTTAACTTCCCAGCTCTGAACTCCTTTCCATGACAACTCAGACCCCAAGTTCTTCCCTGACCACTTTTGGGCAAATGACCCCATCATATCTGTTGAGGTACTCCAACCTCCAAGCCCCATGTACAAACAATGCTATAGTGAAAATCTGAGGTGTGAATACATCTGTGCCCTCAATGATGAAAACTTGCATAATGAGCACAATGAAGAAGATCTCAAAAGTTATTTGGCCAACAAAGATCAATCAGATGTCAAATCCCATCATCATGCCATGCAATGTGCTGGCATACCCTCCATTCATCTGCAAAACCATGAAGTCCTGAGCTGGAATGAACTTGATATCTTAATCCAGAACATCGAATTTTGAAGAACTGGTAGTTCTTCGGACTTAGTAAGGGGGTAATGTTATGACTTATCCCAGACTTCACTATTCATGTGTGGACTCTTTTCCCCTTATTCCCTTTATCTACTTACCAATTATGTGAGTACCCTTGCAGCCATGGAACTTCTTCTTCACCATTTCATGACATTCCATTTAATTATATGATTCACTTACTAAGCAAATCACTCATCACTATATAATCCTACCTCTCTTCTTCTTCTTTTTCTAAGCTAGAGCTCCCTTCAAGTACCTTCACTTGTACTTTGATAGCTGTTCCAATCTAGCTTGCTTCATCTCCTGCATGTCTTTGTCCTCCATATAGATTGGACACTTCTGGAATCTCTAGGCTACCTTCTGGTAGTATTCTTTATCTTTGCTAAGTCTTTGCTGTTTGCAAGACTTCCTCATACCCTCATCATCATTGCTCTCCTAGCATGACATATCCTCATCATCATTGCCATAGTCATATGACTCCTCATCTGTCATTGTCCTCGATATCATTGAAGGGCTTTGCTTGTCTCTACTTGGACCAAGCTTAACAGCAAGTATTTGTTACAGGTGCACTCTACACTATAGTGCATTATGATTACTAAAGCTACAAGCACTATGAATATAGACTATGGACATGGATGCTCTTAAGTTTTATCTTATCAGTACTGATTTTACTGATTACTCTTTATTTTCACATTTTCACATCTTTACATGTACACTTGGTCACATTTCACTTATTCACACTTTCATGACTTCACAATTATCACTTCTGATGGAGTCACACTTCACAATCATCATGACCCCTATTCTTATGAATCACAATCATAGATGAACCATACCTGATGCTTGAGGCATAAGGCTATGTCTTTCATTCTGCCACATATATGCTTCCTAATCACATTAGATCCACATCTTAGACATGTGTATATGCTTCTCTTCCATTCTTACTTATTAGATATGCATTGTAAACTCATGGACAACACAGGATATCTCTAGATGAGATATCTATAGATACAAACAGTAGTAGAGTATATATATGACCCATGTAGAACTAGAAGACTCTAACCAAGTCTTCCTGGAGTTTCTCCTATTTAACAATAAGACTATTATTATCGCTCCACTACTTGTGTTCCCTAGCATAAGCTAGCTAGGTCAAGACTACCTTGGTAAAGGATACCACAAGAGTAACAAGACACTTCTCTTTGGCAATTACTATTGCCTCTTGAAGGGGTTTAGGATTGTTTCACTATGGATCTGTGATTTCTGTGAAGCTGACTTCACTATAAGCTGGGTTACTTTCCAGTTGACCAGGCATTGGGTTGGGTTGTCCCATCTACAGTGGATGGATGATGAGCTGTGGTTTTGGACACAGTTTCTGTAGTTTCATCCTATCTGGTATTTAGCTAGTAGGTATATGGTAGGGAACATACCTCTCTGCTTGTGGTATCTGAGAGTCTGTAGTTTTGGAGTGACACAAGGGCTTTCATAGCTGTTTTCAACTCCTATTGCTTGTTGAAGGAGACCCCTCTCAAAGCAATAGTTGTTTTCTGCTTGATCATGTCGAGCTCATCATCATCATCATCAGGATTGATATATTCCCCTGCATCACTACTTGCTGTCATGATTTCATATGCCCTCATCATCATTGATGTTCTGTAATCCTGAGTGATGAGTTGGCTGATGATATAAGGAACAACAAAATATGAGATGTAGTGAAGAAGAGGAAGAGGTTTGAATGTGGCAGTCAAGGTGGTGTTTAGCAGAAAGAGGTGCAAAAGAGTATGCATCACAATTGCAGTTCCTTTTGAGCCATAGCTGTTACAAATGCTGCCTAATGCCATACCTTGTCCTTTGGGACTTAACATTTTCTCATATGATGAATGACTAAGCTCACTGACTAAGCAGCATACTAAGCACACTTGCTTTTGTTTCACAAAGTCAAGTCATGCATCAAGGGTACAAACCCTTGACCCACTCTCGTTATAAGTCACAATTCTTGTTTTTATTACCATCTAGAAGTCCCTTGACTTCTATTCTCATGATCATAATGGACAACATGTCCATCATGCTTCTCAACTTCCATTCTCCCACACAATGTGTGTAACTCATGTTTTTAATCTCTGAATAACAAAGATACACCACAAGGCTATGCATGGATATGTTCCAAGTCACCATGACTCATCATGGACAGCCTCATTACTACATTAGGATATATGATTCTATAAATGGACTATTTACATACACAAATATGTACAAACAGATACAAGCACCATGTAGTATATAAAACTGGATCTCAGATGATGAATCCCTCAATAAAGTTCTCTTCTGATATCCATCACTGCAAGTGGGGGATTCCTTTATTCAATCCATCTACTCTTTTTCTCTTACCTTTTGACTTCAACAAGTTGCAATCCTATATAGGATTGTTTGTTAACTTGTAGTTGTTTCAATAGCTGCATAGGAGTCAGACATTGTTCTAGTCAAACTGATGGCTTACTATCTTCCATGCAAATTCCTTCATATGTCCAAAGTCATGGGAATCTCTGGTAATTTCATGCAAGTGAACTGGCTGATGGAGCACTTGTCATTCTCAAGATCTGCCTCAAAGTAACCCCAGATGAAGATATTTTCTCTTGCTTCCTCGACAAACATGATTGTTTTGAGTTCATCATATATTGCTAATACACAATTCAGGATTTCTTTGAAGTCAATTGTCATAGCAGGCCATTTCATTTCATTTGCAAGTGCAAGGTAATTGGCATGCTTGCACTCATGTGTGACCAAGACATAGATACTCATTGTGAGAGAGGCATCAACCTTGTTTCCTTTGGAAAGGGTGGTGTACCAGATGAGTGCAGTTTTCAGCTGTCCTAAAACATTCTCAGGGATACTGTCCAAGCAGTCAATGCCTGGACATGTTTGTGGAATTTCCACAGCTGGTTCAAACTCACTCATATCATCCTTGGGTATCTCTAGGCCATCCTCTTGTTCACTTTGATCTCTAGGATTGGTAGTATTTTTGGCCTGAGTGATGTCATCATTGGTGGGCTTGGTGGGCTTTTTCTGTAATGATGATACATTAGTCTATTCTGATCCTTGTAAATGAACCTCCCTTCTTTGTCAGCACATCTGCTGTTTTGTCTTTCCTTTTTCCATTTGAGCTGAAAGCCATTGGCTGGTTTCCTCTGCTTGATTGCTTCTGATTCTTCTGAGAGCAGAGCAAATCAGCAGCCCTGGAATTGCAAGCACTGCTACTATAGTCAAATTACTTACTTTCTTACTAGCTATCACACATGCATGTATATATTGCTCATCATTTGTATTCATGGTACTGGCATCCATATGATGTCATTTCAGTCCAAATCCTCTATCACCTACTTGAGAGCTGGTCAGTAGATTGTCTCATAAATGTAAAATAGTGCCTTGACTCAATGTATCCTTGTTGTCATTGACACAATGGCATTTTTTGATATTGTGACCACCTGAGTGATCTTTTCTGGCAGGTCTATTACAGCTCAAGATCTTTGTCTGAATGTCAGATCTGGAGTCCTTGCCTTCATCCTCATTCTCATCTTCATCTTGATCCCCTTCATCACTATTGTCTTCATCCTCATCTTGATTTTCATCCTTGTCATTCAAGTTATCTTCTGAATCTGAATTGTCTTCCAAATCTCTACCATTGTTCTCGTCTTTTGACTTGGACTCTTCTCCATTGCTGAATACACTGCTGGCTTTATGCTTACCCTTCTTCTGCTATAATATATGTATAGTAGAAGTCACACATGAATATGATCAAAATGAACTCACTTTGGCCTTTACTATCCTTTTTTTCTCCATTTGGGAGCTGTTTCAAAGATATTGTGTGAGAATGTCACAAATTAGCCACCTGTCTTGATACTTCATCATTTTGCTGAACTGGAGCTACATCTAGATGAGATATTTAGCACATATATGCATGTTAGTGGGAAAGCATACCTCATGAATGACCTTTTCCATGACTAACTTATTCTGTTGTTGAGTTATCGTGCATGTCATGTCCAAGTGCTTGATGGCAAGTTTTCGAATAATGCACTGCTCTCAAATCCATCAAGTATGATAAAGAGTATGATAATAAAACATACCATGAGGTGGTGATACTGTTCCCTTTTGTTCAAAAGGCCCAGTTCCTCAATGAGGTTGTATCCCTTGCTGATCCTTCATCCAGGATGACCCTTTGGCCTAGAAATCATATCTCCTGGCTTGATTTTATTGGGTACATGTTACGACTTATCCCAGACTTAACGCAGTGTGTATTCTTTTTCCTTCTTCACCCACTTATTGATCATGTGAGTACCCTTACAGTCACATGAGTACCCACACAGTCATGGCTATTCTTTCTTTGCCATTCCATGACTTTCTATCAAGTTCCATGATCTGCTTATTCAGCAGATCGCCTTTTACTATAAGTACTTCGCAGGTCATACTTCTTTTTCTCCAAGCTAGAGCTCCCTCGGATATTGTCTCCTATATCTCTTGGTAGTTAGCCTCCAATCTAGCTCCCCTGTTTCATCTCTTACGTGTCTTCATCCTCCACATTGATTGGATGCTCCCTGAACTTCTGGGCTACCTTCACAGTAGTATTATTCCTTGTTGCTAAGTCAGTGCTTATTGCATGACTCCCTCATACCTTTGTCATCATTGCTCTATTGGCATGACATATCCTCATTGTCGTAGTTCTATTAGCACGACTCCTTGTTCATTGTCATCCCCATCATTCTTAGAGGGCTTCGCTTGTCCCTACCCAGGTCAAGCTTAACAAAAGCTCTAGCTTCCACTCTTGCTGGCCATCATCGTACGCTGCCACCACTATATCTTCTTCATGGTTCAATCTGACTTGGCCTGCCCAGCCACACCTTCTCCTCGCTTAAGAACAAAGATGACACCTTCAAGGATCTGACTCAGATCATCCCCCAGATTTCTCAGAAACTGAAACAACCCTAAACCCCTGAGGCATAGCTGTCAAAAGGCAATAGCAGTTGCCCAAGAGAGGTGTCTTGTTACTCTTGTGGTATCCATTACCAAGTGGGCTTTGACTTGACTAACTTTGCTTACAAGCTAGGAACCAGAGGTATGTGCAATGATAATAGTTCTTATTTATAGGGGAAAGCACAAGAAGACTTGATTAGAGTTCTCCTGGCTCTACATGGGTCATATATATACTCTACTACTATTTGTATCTATAGACACCTCATCTAGAGATATCCTGTGTTGTCCATGATGTTATAATGTGTATCTAATAAGTAAGAATGGAAGAGAAGCATAAACATACACATAAGGTGTGGATTTAATGTGAATAAGAAGCATAGATGTGGCAGAATGGAAGACATAGCCTTATGCTTCAAGCATCAGGTGTGGTTCATCTATGATCGTGACTTATAAGAATAGGAGTTGTGATGATTGTGAAGTTGTGAAATGGTGAATAAGTGATATGTGGCTTTGTGCACATGTGAAGATGTGAAAATAAAGAATAATCAGTAAGTCCAGTACTGATAAGATAAAACTTAAGAGTGTCCATGTTCTTAGTCCATAGTTCATATTCGTAGTGCTTGTAGCTTCAGTAGTCATAATGCACTATAACATAGAGTGCACCTGTAACAGAAACTGAGGAAGAAAACTCAGAATCTGGTTCAGACGTCAACCTATTCCAGGAAGACGAAAATCTTGACCTCATACCACTGAATATTCCCCGGTCACCTACTTCGGTGTCACCCACCTCACAACCTCAATCAGGTCAAATTTTTCTTGCTCCATCATCCACACCTACTAGTCCTATCATGTCCTTGTCTTCCAAACCTGTCGAGCTTAAGATCAACACTCCAGAATCATATGATGGATCAGAAGAACTTCTTGATCCATGGCTCAGAAGTGTTCTGTTCTACCTAGACACCAATGAAAAAGTCTATGACACGGACAAAAAGAAAATCGCCTTTGCCCTCTCCTATATGATGAAAGGCCCCATGGCCCATTGGGCAAATACATTCAGAAAAACTTGCATCTCTGGGTCTGCCGTTAGTACAGGTACTTGGAATGACTTCATCAAGGCTATCAAAGAAGCCTTTGAATCCACCAACTCCACACATAAGTCCATTATGTGGCTTATAAATACTCGAGTCAATAAAGAACTCGAACTCACCTTGTACATCACACAATTCCAAAACCATGTCGCCACATCTGGAATCACTGATGATAAAATCTTGATCGAATTCTTTGCAAAAGGAATTCCTGCTGGCCTCATCCTCAAAATGTATGAAGAGGCAACCTGCGCTACTACCATCAAAGAATGGTACAAGAAGATTCAAGAGTACCAAACCTTGTATGAAGAAGCTAAAGGGATTGTCGAATCCCAATGCAAGAAATCTGCGCCCACATACAAATCTTATGCCAAACCTGAAAAAGACCCAAACACAATGGATGTTGATGTCAATGCCATCCGCTATCTGCCCAAATTAACCCCTGAAGAATGAGAACGCCTCAGAAAGATTGGGGCCTATTTCAAGTGCCATTGCAAAGGACACTCTGTCCGCTAATGTAGAACAAAATTTGAAGCTGCTCCCCCTGCATCCTTCTCCCCTCCTCCTGCAGAAAAGAAAGTCCACAAGGAAAAGAAACCCGCTGACCTTCCAAAATTGGAGGAAGTCGAAGAAGACTCCGACTCTGAGGACGAAAAGGAGGTCCAAAGAGTCTCCTTCAAAAAGAATTTTTAAATGGAAGGACTGTTTCAATGCCAGTACCTTCCTACCCACATAAAGTAGCCGCTGTATGAGTATCCACCTCCAATATGACGATTCCAATTCAACTCATCGTCCCCTCACACACGCTCAAAGACATTGAAATGTATGCCCTCATAGACAGTGGAGCACAAATGAACTGCATTGATTGGGGCTTCGTTCACAAAAACAAGATCTCTACCTCCCATCTCAAACATCAAATCTGAGTCTGCAATGCAGACAATTCCGTCAATTCCAAAGGACTGATAAAATTCACCACTACCCTTTTTGTCAACATTCAAGGCATTGTTCAAGAAATGCTCTTTTATGTTATGGATTGTGATGACGACAATGTCCTTCTAGGACTTCCATGGCTCAAATGAGCAAACCCTGTAATTGATTGGTCAGCACAGTCTCTAGCCCTTGACAAATCCAAGGACGAATCAAAAGTCCTTTTCGCCCAATATCAGACAGCTTATGAAGCAAATGAACATCAGTTTGCAAAAAAGCTCCCTCCACCAACCTGCAAAATGGTCAAACCAGAATCCACTCCCATGCTTTTTGAATTCATGGAATATGAAACCCAAGAAGAATTTGTAAACCGTGCTCTTCTCGCTTGCACCATTCGAAACAAAAAGACTAAAATCAGGTGAACTCTTCTTCCTGAATCCATATGCAGAACCACCCACTCAGACAATCGCTATCTATCCCCAAAGGCGATTTGCAAGATAACCCATGCCACAGAACTTGCAGTTGAAGCTGAAAAGTTAAAACCCAAGAAGCAGTTACCAGCAGAATACCAAGAGTTCGCCAAAGTCTTTGCTGAACCAGATGTTGGTGAACTTCCCCTGTTAAACTTGGCTCGGGTAGAGACAAGCGAAGCCCTTCTATCGAGAGTTACTTGGAAGAGATACTACCACGAAGGTAGTCAGGGAACTAGGGAGCGCTCAATCAAGTGGAGAGCGAAGACACACGAGAGACGAGACAAGAGAGGCTAGATTGGAACGGCTACGGGAGTACAGAGACAGGTACTGCAAAGGGAGCTCTAGCTTAGGGAAACGGGAATAGAGCTACAGGCGGGTATAAGTAGTGATGGGTGATGTGCTGAGTAAGCAGATCACATGACGTGGATAGAATACAATGGAAGGTAATGGAACGAAGAAGAAGAACCCGAGGAACCGCGAGGGTTCTCATGGAACGAGATAGAAAGTCATGGAACAAAGAAGGAGAAGGTTCCTGACTGTGAAGGTACTCATGGGACCGTAAGGGTACTCACATGATGACTAAGCAAAGATAAGAAGAACGGGGTATGCACGAGGCGATAGATAGCTACACGTGGAGTGGAAGTCTGAGGGAATCCGAGATAGACAGAGACGGGGTTATGATATAGGACGGAATAGGGACGAGGACGGGGGCGAGGAGGAGGGCGAGGATGAGGACAGGGATGAGGGTAAGGACGAGGACGAGGATAAAGGCGAGGGCGAGGACGAGGACTGGGATGAGGATGAGGACGAGGACTGGGACGAGGATGAGGACGAGGATGAGGTGTTAATACAAGGGATGCCTGATAAGGCCAAGAGGGGATGAGGACGAGCACACGAAGACGGAGTTCAGACGAAGGCCATGAGTAGTCGAGGATACGGGCACGGATAGGATACTAGATCATGGACAAGGATGAATATAGTCTTGAGGTGCGAGGGCGACATTGATTAGGCGAGGAAAAGAGTATAGGGGCTAGGAATAGGGGAAAACGTAACATCCCCCATCTCGTCCCTACGACCACGAGATTAACCTCAAAGAATCCTTTATGCCTAAAATCAGCAAATTATACCCTCTTTCCCCTGAAGAACATGAAGCCACTGAGACTTCCATCGAAGAAAACCTTCGCGCTGGAAAAATCTGCCCGTCTAATTCCCCTCAAGCGTCCCCATTTTTCTTTGTCAAAAAAAAAGATGGAAAACTCCACCCTTGTCAAGACTATTGTTACTTAAATGAACATATGGTATGCGATGCATACCCCCTTCCACTCATTGGTGACCTCCTCAACAAACTAAAAGGTGCCAATGTCTTTACTAAATTTGATGTCCGATGGAGATACAACAACGTCTGCATTAAAGATGGACATCAATGGAAGGGTGCTTTCCTCACCCATAAAGGATTGTTCGAACCTATGGTCATGTTCTTTGACATGACTAACTCCCCTGCCACATTCCAACGCTTCATGAACGATTCGTTCAGAGATATGATCACAGAAGGATGGCTTGTCATCTATATGGATGACCTCCTCATCTTCTCAGAGAACGAAGAAATTCACACTGAATGCACCTGCCACGTCCTGCAATGAATGTAGGAACTAAACCTCCACCTTCACCTTGAAAAATGTAACTTTACCACCAAAGAAGTCGACTACCTCAGAATGATCATCAATGAACAAGGACTGGAAATGGACCCAGTCAAACTTGAAGGGATTGCAAAATGGACCCAGTCAAACTTGAAGGGATCACAAAATGGCCTATACCTGAAACAACCCTAAACCCCTGAGGCATAGCCGTCAAGAGGCAATAGCAGTTGCCCAAGAGAAGTGTCTTGTTACTCTTGTGGTATCCTTTACCAAGGCGTGACTTGACTAGTCTGGCTTATTGACTAGGAACTAGAGGTCTAGCAGACTGGTTACTGCTTATAGAGGAGTAATGATAATAGTCTTATTTATAGGGGAAACTCCAGGAAGACTTGGTTAGAGTCTTCTGGCTTTACATGGGTCATATATATACTCTACTTAGTGTTTGTATCTATGGATGCCTCATCTAGAGATATCCTGTGTCGTCCATGATGTTACAATGTGTATCTAATAAGTAAGAATGGAAGAGAAGCATAAACATACACAGAGGGTGTGGATCTAATGTGAATAAGAAGCATAGATGTGGTAGAATGGAAGACATAGCCTTATGCCTCAAGCATCAGGTGTGGTTCGTCTATGATCGTGACTCATAAAGATAGGGGTCGTGATGATCGTGAAGCGTGACTCCATCAAGAGTGATAATCGTGAAGCGTGAAATGGTGAATAAGTGACATGTGACTATGTGCACATGTGAAGATGTGAAAATAAAGAGTAATCAGTAAGTCCGGTACTGATAAGATAAAACTTAAGAGTGTCCGTATTCTTAGTCCGTAGTCCGTATCCGTAGTGCTTGTAGTTTCAGTAATCGTAATGCACTATAGCGTAGAGTGCACCTGTAACAGGGTCTGTGTGTGAGAGAGATCTTTCTCAGGTACCCATGAGTTGTCTTCTGGGGCATAGCCTTTCCACCTTATAAGGAAATAGTGGTTCGAGGGTGGACCTCGATGTTTTAATATCCATTGTATTTCATACTCCTCTTCTCTGCCAATAAGATCAGGTGGCAGTTTCAGGAAATTCGGACCGTGGATGGTGTTTTCGCGATAGGGCGATAACAGAGAGGCATGAAACATGGGGTGAATCCTCCAAGTGGATGGAAGGTGGAGTTTAAATGATAGGGGAGATAGGACTGAGGTAATGGTAAAAGGTCCTTCTCGTTTAGGGGCAAATTTCGGGTTTACAATGGAGCGTTTCAGATTTCTGGCTTCGAGCCAGACTTTGTCACCTTTCTTGAAGGGTATGTAATTACGACGTGTTCGCGATGCCATAACTTGGCAAGCAAGTTCATGGGCAGCTAGTGCTTCAGATCGTGCAGCTTCGAGGGTTTTCAGTCTATCAACGACTGCAGGAATACATGATTCAGCAAAGACTGTGGGAATTGCTTTAGGTTCATAGCCGAGCATAAGATAGAACAGAGATTTTGAGGTAACAGAATGAGGGCAGTGGTTGTGTGTGAATTCTGCATGGGAAATAGACTTAGACCATGAGGTGGGATTATCTCCGCAATAGATACGAAGATACATTTCAACTTCCTGATTGACATGTTCAGTCTCTCCATCTGTTTGGGGATGATACACTGTGGAGAGGGTGAGATCATATCCAAGGAGGCATCCTAGTTCAAGAGCAAACTTGGAAGCAAATTGTGGGCCTCTGTCACTGATGATCTTTTTGTAAAGGCCAAATTGGAGGTATACTTTATGAAAAAAGAGATCTGCTACCCCTTCGGCAGTGATAGATTTCTTCATAGGGCATAGAATTACCCCCTTAGTAAGCCCATGGTCTACTATGACCAGGAGCATATTGAAACCATTGGAAGAAGGAAGGTCCATTATTAGGTCACAAGAGATTTGTTGGAATGGACAAATGGCATGAGATTTTATTGGTGTAAGAGGTGGTACCATAGGATGAGTATTAGTTTTATTTTGCTGGCATAACGCACATCCTTCGATGTATTTTCATACATGGTGGGCTAGATCTGGCCACCAATATTTGCAGGAGACTAGTTGTCGGGTTTTTAGTACCCCAGGGTGTTTGGCGGAGGGGTCATCATGGCAAGAGGAGACGATTTTGTGATGTAGGTCATCTTCAGAGGGAACATAGACTCAGTCTTTGTAGGTGATTACTCCATCGTGATTTTGTCAATCAGAGAGGCATGAATGAAATGGAGGTGGAATTTTATTATCCAGGGCTTGAAGGGCGGTGAGTACAAGAGAATCGTTGCTGGATCTTTCTGCAATGATAGAATAGAGGGTTGAGCTAGCTGTATGAACAAACATGGATGGGAAAAGAAGGGTTGTTTCTTCATTGTCAGATGCATCTCTTGGGAGATGGTCTATGCATCTAGAAAGAGCATCGGGACCCGAGAGTGTTGTGCCTGGGATGTGGATAAGTTTTAGATCATAATCAGAAATGTTGAGGAGCTAACGAGCTTGTCAGCGATTCAGCGTTTGAGGTTGGTGGAAATAGGTGAGGTTTTTATGATCTGTGAAGACTTGAACTGGGTTAACTGAGCCGATAAGATAATGTCTCCATGCTTTAAGGGCACGGAGGATAGCCAAAAGTTCTCGATCATAAATATCATAATTTCGTTCGGTGGGGAAGAATGATTGTGAGAGGTATGAATAGGGATGCCATTTGCCATTAGAGTCGGTTTGAAGGAGAATACCTCCAGACGCAAATTTAGAGGTGTCAGTGGCAATAGCAAAGGGTTTGGCAAGGTCAGGGAAGTGAAGTACTGGTTTTGAGAGGAACATATTTTTAAGTGCCTCAAATGCTAGTTGACACTTATCAGACCAATTCCAGGATTGGGATTTCTTGGTTAGGTCGATCAGGGGGTGAGCAATTTCAGAGTAGTTTTGGATGAATTGCCTATAGAAATTGGCGAATCCAAGAAAAGATTGGACCTCTTTGACCGATGAAGGTATTGTTACAGGTGCACTCTACGCTATAGTGCATTACGATTACTGAAACTACAAGCACTACGGATACGGACTACGGACTAAGAATACGGACACTCTTAAGTTTTATCTTATCAGTACCGGACTTACTGAT
>JBBPTP010000152.1:13524-31416 GCA_038094195.1 Pulveroboletus aff. carminiporus | reverse complement strand
ATGGACTCGGGATCCGTGGAGCGAAAATGGAAAAGGAGGTGAGCTAGGCTCGCAATGAAACACCAAGCGTCGTCAGCGTCAATGTATGCTTCTCGATTGCGTGCGTGCATGCGGACAGTGTTTCCCGTGATCGAGACGCCCGCGTATCATTCAACGTCACCTGTCCCGCCCATAAGCAAGTGAGTTGGACTGCGCCATTCAGGCACGGCCACTTTCGTAGTCGTTACCCCACCGAGCCGTCTCAAACCAGCGCCCACATCGTAATTCATTCATAGTGTCCAAAGACCCTTGTGCTGGATTTTTCGTGCCATAACGCAAACGCCAAGTCGAGGATAGGACGCCACAAGAATACATTTTGGGCAAGTCCAAGGTCCTGCCGCTGATGCTTGTCTACCTCGCTCAGACAATGACGGGGAGTGAGACAACTGTACGAGATGCGATGACCTAACGTCACGTGTAGAACGACCATGGTCAAGGTCCGTCACCTTCTCTTCCAAAGGAACATGAATGCCATCTGTTGTAGCATCCATCTTTGAAACCGCGATGTCGCGCCCATAATCGGAGTGGCGCTATACATTGACAAGGACGTCGCCACTGCGGGCCGATGAAAGACCACAGCGAGCGCGTCAAACGATGCATCAGAACAAGTCGCGCCAGCGGATTAGATGACGCGAACGGTTCAGAGGTAGAACCTCGCCAACTTGGAACCTGCGGAGAAGCTGAATCAGTGGACAAAAGGATCATGTGGAACGAAGCCACGTGGTTGGGCCTCTCGTGGCGTGCGGCCAAGCCGGAAGTCTTTTCGATGCAGGAGGCATGCGACGCGCCATGTTCCAATATTCATGCCGATTGACTGATGCGCATGTGCTCAAAGAACTTCACGCTCTGCTACGATCGGCTCTTTAATCGTCAGTGCTATATTTGGGGTGCTTTTGACACCCTTTGCGGTAACATGTGGAAGCATGCTGTGTAATCATTTCTGAGGAAAGACTCCAGTAACAAACAACATAGTAAGTAAAGCCAGGTATGTACATTGTAGATGATTGAAGTGTTGATGTGTTGTGATCTGTGTGTAGAATGGATTAGTACAGCAACCCTCTGTTAGAATTATTCCTATATTCTGCATTTAGTAGCTTACATAAGCAATACCTACATTGTGCCTACAGTAGTTTACCTTTAGTTCTAAGTGACTACTGAGTATTCTACATCCTCAGATTCAGACCTTGTCAATTTTAGTTATGGTAGTTAGTATACATTAGCAAATTTCAAGTTAGCTGCACAGTACTGTGAGATACTGTACAGTATGTGTTAGCTACACTGAGCAACAAAACTAATACAATATTTATACTATTTTGGTTGATAAGTAAATATCTAGAGAATCGTTGATGCTAGACTCATGAACCCAAATATCATTTGAAAGCCCTAATCAAGGGCTTTCCAAACATATATACATTGCTTAGGTAATTCTTACTATATCAGGAAATATCTTTGAACTAAATAAGAGTACTTATTATATTAGTTTTATTGCTGATATCTTAAGATATTAAAATTACATGTTAAAATAAGATATTATATAAGCACTTGGTCATGTGATTTATCATAAGTTCAACATGATACAAATACATCAAAACACCTTCACTTTTTGCACTTCCACCATCATGAAATCTCTTTCTGCTGAGTGTTAAGCTTGGTCCAGGTAGGAACAAGCAAAGCCCTAGTTAAACGTGGATGAGGTGACGACGGAGGAGCTGTGAGGTGAAGATGGCAAATACTAAGAGGGGTCGTGCTATATGAGCTACAATGATGAGGGTACGAGGAAGTCGAGCAATGAGCAACGACTTAGTTACGAGGAAAGATACTACCGTGACGGTAGCCCAGAAGTTCAGGGAGCGCTCAATCAATGTGGAGAGCGAAGACATGCAGGAGACGAGACTAATAGGAGCTAGTTTGGAAACAAGCTATCAAGTACAAGTGAAAGTACTTCTGAGGGAGCTCTAGCTTGAGGAAAAGAAACAACAGATGTAGCGGAGTTTAAGTAGTGAAAGGTGATCTGCTGACTAAGCAGATCATGGAAGGTCATGGAACGAGAAAGAAGAAGTCCCATGACTGTGCGGGTACACAAGTAACTGTGAGGGTACTCGCAAGATTGGTAATTGACGTAAGTGAAAAGGATACCCACGAAGGTGATAAGTGATAAGTCTGGGATAAATTGTAACACTGAGCAAACTTTTCTCTTCTTTAATTAGGTCATTCAACCCATCAAATTGCTCATTCTACTAGTCTTAATCAATCCACTATCAGCAGAATATACTCCAAACACTGCCCTGACTTGCTCAAACCTACTGAAACAATCCTAATTGCTACTAGAGCTTTCAGGTTACCACTAGGAAGCGTAGACTTAGAGTCAAATGAAAGTAGGGGAAAACTCAAGAGGATCTGACTGAGGATCCCTTGGTCATCAATTTGGGTCCTTATATACCCTACTACATGTTTGTATATATTTGGTCCATTATCCAAATGGAGGTATGAACAGCCATAAGGCTGTGAAGCAGAGATTATAAACATGAGGTAAGTGGCATATCAAAATGAAAGAGAAGCATGAAGCATAGCCATAGGGTAAAGGAGTAGCAGTAATGAAATGCATGAGGCATAGAAATGGAAGCATACAAATAAAGTTAAGTTCTGTTCAATAGAGTTCAATATATTTAAATGCATAAAGTTGTAAGTCACATGATGTCAAGCATCATGCTATTGTGAGGTCATGAAGTGTTAGCAGGGTTTAGGGCAGGTGTTGTTCAGACTTAGCAGATGTAAAGGTAAAGGGTTTGTGACATTGTAACTTTGGGGTAATTGATTTGGACTGCAGGCCTAATGACAAGCATTAGACTTGAGTGACTAGTTTAACCTCATTGTGGAGGAGCTTTAATCAGTGTTTGAATAAGTTACAATGTTGCAAAAAGAGCGTTTGTAACATCTACTAGTAGTTGTCCATTCATCATTACTTCTACTGACATGTATTATGTCATTTGTCTTATTGGAACTGAAAAGGCTGAAAATGCTGTCCAAGTCACCAAAACACTCCAGGATGTCAAGAACCACTCCATCTCTCCTCAAACTATTAGAAAACATCTTAAGAAAGCTGAAATGAAGGCTGTGGTGAAGAAGAAATGTCCTTTACTCTCTCAACATCATAGAAGAGAGTGATTGAACTTTGCTCTAAGCCACTAGCATTGGACTGTGGAGGACTGAAAGTCTGTTATATGGTCAGATGAGATCTAAATCAGTTGCATTGGATCAGATGGCAAAAAGTGGACATGAAAAAAGGCAGAAGAGGGTCTGAGTGATAGATTGATGAAGGGTACTGTCAAGTTTGAAGGAGGATCAGTGATGATGTGGGATTGTATGACTTGGAAAGGGGTTGGAATGGCTTGTGAGATTGATGATAAGATGGATGCTGACCTTTATGTATAGATTTTGAAGGATGAGCTTCAACAAACTCTGACAGATTATGGAAAATCTCCAGTAGACATTATCTTTCAACAAGATAATGACTTCAAGCACACTAGTAGAAAGGTCAGGGAGTGGTTTGACTACTTAGTCTCCAGACCTTAACCTCATAGAACATTTATGGCTTATCCTTAAAAGAAGGCTGGCAGAATATTCTAAGCCATCCAAGGGAGTGCAAGAACTTTGGAAAAGAATTGTGATAGAGTGGTATAAGATTGAGGTGGTTCAATGTCAGGACTTGATTGAAAGTATGCCTAGAAGAGTTCAAGAGGTCATTAAGGCCAAAGGAGGATATACTTCATACTAGTTTATGATATCCTTTATATCAGCAACAAAACTGATGCAATGAGTACTCTTGTTTGATTTGAAGATATTTCCTGATACAGTAAGAATTAAAGTAATGTATATATGTTTGAAAAGTCCTTGATTAGGGCTTTCAAATGATGTCTGAGTTCATGAGTTTAGCATTAATGGTTCTCTAGATATTCACTCATCAATCAAAATAGTACAAACATTACATCAGTTTTGTTGCTCAGTGTACCATAGAGTGATAGAAAAGTCTTTTGAGATTGAACAAAACAGAAAATACCTGAGCAGAGGTGGACAAGAGATAAGCAGTAGGAAATACTTACTGCAGATAGCTAGCTGATAGACAAGATGCAGTTTCTACTTAGTGTAAAACACTGACTAGTGACTTGGTAGGCTTATAGTGGCTCAAAAAAGTGTCCCAATATTGGTGTATTTTGAAGAGATTGGTGAATTGCCAGTGATAGAGACCAAACAAGGCTAAATGCCTATAGGAGCAAAGGTAGTACCTGCTCTGGAATTTCTAACCCCACTTGGATCATGTGATTCAGTTGTCATGCCATTGAGCTATGCCCATTTTAAGATGACATGTCATTGGGACACTTATTTGAGCATCATCTCAATTCTATACTTTTAGTATTTAGTGTGTCCTTAATCACTGCCTCTAGCCTTCTAGGCATGCTTTCTATCAACCTTTGACACTCCTTAGCCTCAATCTTGCCCCACTCCACTACAATCCTCTCTCAAAGTTTCCATACTCCCCTAGCTGGTCTTGGATAGCTGTTGAGCTTTTGTTTTAAAATTTGCCAGACATGTTCAATAGGGCTAAGGTCTGGAGATCATGGTGGCCAATTCAGAAGCTTGATCCCATGAGATTCCAGCCATTCCTGAGCTCTTTTGGAGGAGTGCTTGAAGTCATTATCCTGTTGAAAGATAATGTCTTCCTTAGGAATGCCAGGGTTTTCCATGCTAGAAAGCAGATTATCCTCTAGAATGGAGACATATTGCTCAGCATTTATCTTTTCCTCCACCTCTGCCAAGATCCCAACACCATTCCAGCCCATACATTCCCAAACCATTAAGGAACCTTCTCCAAACTTTACTATTTCCTGAACCTCATTATTCTGTAAAGGCTTACCTGCCATTTTCCATACATACTTCCTTCCATCTGATCCAATCCTGTTAAGCTTGGTTTCATCTGACCAAATGACTCTAGTCCAGTCCTCTATAGTCCAGTTTTGATACTTGAGAGCAAAGGCTAGCCTCTGTTTTCTATGTTTGGTAGATAAGAAAGGCTTCTTTTTCTTGACCACAGCCTTCAAAGAAGTATACTTGAGAACATTCTGAACAGTTTGGAATGAGATAGGAGAGGAGAGGGCAGAATTGATGAGATGGATGGCTTGAATAGCATTTTCAACCTTCCCAGTGATAATACTAGAGACAATCCTCCTTTTATCAGTAGGGGAAAGCTTAGAAGGACATCCTAGCTTGATGTTTTCCTTCTCTGGAAGGTATTCTTGAATGACTTTAGCCACAGTAGACTTTCCTGGACTAGTTAGAGAGGAGATTTGATGAATAGAGAGATTAGATTCAGACAGAGAGAGGATATTGGCTTTAATAGAGGTGAAAATTATTACAGGTGCACTCTACACTATAGTGCATAATGACTACTGAAGCTACAAGCACTATGAATACAAACTAAGAACATGGATACTCTTAAATTTTATCTTATCAGTACTGGTTTTACTGATTACTCTTTATTTTCACATTTTCACATCTTCACATGTGCATATGGTCACATTTCACTTATTTCACATCTTCACATTTTCATGACATTACTCTTTGATGGAGTCATGCTTTATGATCATCATGACCCCTATTCTTATGAGTCACAATCATAGACAAACTGCACCTGATACTTGAGGCATCAGACTATGTCTTTCATTCTACCACAACTATGCTTCTTATTCACATTAGATATATATCTTAAACATATGTTTATGCTTCTCTTCCATTCTTACTTATTAGATACACATTGTAACATCATGGACAACACAGGATATCTCTAGATGAGATATCTATAGATACAAATATAGGTAGAGTATATATATGATCCATGTAGAGCACAAGGGACTCTAACAAAGTCCTCTTGTGTATTCCCCACTATAAGAACTATTATTATACACATTCTTTGTTCCTAGTCTATAAGCAAGACTAGTCAATAACCTCTTGGTAAAGGCTACCACAAGGCTAACAAGACACTTGCCTTGGACAACTACAATTACTTCTTGACAGCTATGCTTCAGAGGTTTGGGTTGTTTCAGAAATGGGTGTTACAATCTTATTTCTTTCATCATCTATCATTGTAAGAAATATAAGTGGTGTGGTAGGTTAAGTCCCTAGAGGGTTTACTACAAGGAAGGGATTAAAGGGAGTGAGCTATGCTCATTCCTAGAGGGGTCCAGCAAAGGTAGATAGATGAGGAGGGATAACTAGATATAGGCCCAGCACCAGAAGGGTCAATCTGGTCAATTCCAGATTGAGAGTGAAGTGAATTGAACAAATGCTGGTCTAAGATGAGGACTGGATTGAGATGAGGAATGATGATGATGACAAATAAAGATATGACTGATAGACAGTGACTCAAATGAAAGGTATATTGCACAAGGCAGGTACAGGGATTTATAGTCTAGGTATTTCCTAGGACTATCAGAAAAAGATGAAACATATGTCAATGTCAAAGTATTGACAGGTGAGATAGAAATGATAGAAATAAGTGTTGTGACACCAGGACACAAGAAAACATATGGTAAGATACTAACCATCTCAGTTGCTAGTCCTGAGATAAGTTGGATACTAGGTAGAGCAGATAATATAACCAGATAGTTAGTCCAGATATGGATAGGACTAGATATGTATGAATAGGGGTGGATTAGCCTTCAATGAACATGGAACACAATGAAATGTTTGCATGATGGACACAAGTGAACCTAGAGTGATCTGAAAGTGGGAAAAACCAATGCTACAAATGTAGAGAGCATCAAGCTCCTACATTGTTCTCTTTTGCTTTGCACAAACTACCATCCTCTTTAAGATTATTCATACTATATATGAATACTTCTTACTACTGTTACAAACACTCTTTTTGCAACATCGTAACTTATTCAAACTCCAATTAAAGCTCCTCCACAATGAGGTTAAACTAGCCACTCAAGTCTAATGCTTGTCGTTAGGCTTGCAGTCAAAATCAATTACCTCAAAGTTACGATGTCACGATCCCTTAACTCTTGTATCCGCTAAGTTTGAACTAACCCTCCCCTAAACACCGCTGATATCTTCACGACTTCACGACAGCACGATGCTTGACATTGTGCGACTTACGACTTTATGCTTTTGGATTTAATGAACAAAACTTAACTTTATTCGTACACTTCCATTCTATGCCTCATGCATTTCATTTCTGCTACCCTTTACCCTATGGCTATGCTTCATGCTTCTCTTCCATTTGATATGCCACTTGATTTATGTCTACCTCATTGTTTTAATCACCGTTTCACAGTCTTATGGCTGTTCACCCCTTTATTTGGATAATGGACCAAATAGATACAAACATGTATTAGAGTATATAAGAACCCAAATCAATGACCAGAGGATCCTCAGTCAGATCCTCTTGAGTATTTCCCCTCATCTGCTCATCCTCTAAGTCTACACTGCCTAGTGGTAATCTGAAAGCTCTAGTAGCAATTAGGGTTGTTTCAACTACTAGTTTCTCCTCACCATTCCCAGTTGATTCTTCTATAACCTAACTCCTAGAAGGATATGTCTCCTTTCTTTCTCTTATCTTTGAACCATGAACAATTACTTCTTGGCCAATTCTCTTATATTGGCCTTGTAGTTCCAACCTACTCATAGCTTCTATAGTCTTCCTTGATATTCTACTATGGATTAGTCAGTCCACAGTTTCTTCCTTTTATATTCTCTTTGGGCTGGCCCTATAGTAAATTGGCTGTCACTACTTAAATGTAGCTCTAGCATGTACTGTCTCTTTTTCTCACTTGAAATCTATTCATTGTATCACCTAGCATAAGTCTGAGTTATACTAAGGATGTTATGACTCTTTGTGAGCTCCTCCTTTGATAGAATTTCCCTTGAGTCTGAAGTTATCCCTAGCATCAAGTGCTAGGTCTAACAAAAGATTCCAAGTCACCCTTGTTTCTTCTGTTATTGGAGTAGGACCACTCCCCTCCTCATCATCATAGCACCCAGCACCATCAGATCATCTTTCAGTAAAGAGGAAGACCACCCAGAAACCCAGTTACCACCTAGTAGATGAATCACTTCATCATCATCCCAGTCTACCAACCTAGTCCTGTACTCTAGATCCAGATGCATCTATCAACCAGGCACATATCTAGTAACCTAGCCATTATTCAGTCACAGTACACCTAGAATCCTAGCTTCCCAGCCCCTATCCCAGATCACTGCACCCAGATCACCTAGTCTCATTTTTACCAGTCTATCACTCAGCCCATCACCCAGTCCACCATCCAGTTCTTCACCAATCACCATGTCTACTATCTGATTGGAAGTTAAAGCTGCCCTCCCTACAGACTTTTTGGGTGAACCAGATGAATCCACCTGATGGATCAAGGCAATGAATGCCTACTTCACAGTTAACAAGTCCATCTACTCTGATGATGCAACCAAGATCTTAACCTGCCTTAACAAGATAAGTAAAGGCAGAGGTATTCAGTTCTCCAAGATGTGATATGTGTTACAAACACTGCCTAATGCAATACCTCGTCCTTTGGGACAACATTTTTCTACTTAATGAAATGACTAAGCTCACTGACTAAGCAGCCTATTAAGCATGTTCACTATATTTCATCTAAGTCAAGTCACATAACAAGGGTACACACCCTTAACCCACTCTCATTCCAAGTCATGCTTTATTTTCATTTCTATATAGAAGTTCTTCTAAACTTCTATTCTCATGATCATTACAGACAAATGTGTCCATCATGCTTCCAAGCTTCCATTCTGCTATACAATGTGTGTAACTCATGCTCTTAATTATCATCTATTACAAAGATATGCCACAAGGCTATGCATGGATATGTTCTGAGTCAACATGACTCATCATGGACAGCCTCACTACTATAAAGGGTTATATGATTTCCTAAGATGGACTATTTATAATATAAATAGATACAAATAGATACAAACCCCATATAGTATATAAGTTGGACCTCAGTCACAGAGTTCCTCTAATCCAGTTCTTTTCAATACTCATCACTACAAGTGGAGAGTTCCTAGATTTGATCATATATCCTTTTACATTCTCTCATCTTTTGACCTTTGACGAGTACCAATCCTATATAGGGTTATTGATTGCTTATAGTTGCTTCAATATGATGTTACAATCTTTTTACTCTCTTCTTCCATCATCCTTCTTTGCTTAGCATAATCTGCTGTCCTCTTTGGCATACAATATGATATGATAACCTTTTTTCTTTTTATTATTTCTTCTCTGAATTCTCGATTGATTCTTCTGTGAATCAGCTCTATGGCAAGTAGTTTCTTTCTTATCTTCTTCAATTTGTCTTTATTGTAAGAACTCTCACTCCTTGGTTGATTCTGTTATATTGGCCTCATACATAGTTTCTATCTCACTCATTGATTCTATGATTTTCCATAGCATTCTACTGTAGCTTAGTCAGTTTACAGTAGCTTTCCATTTATACTCTCTTGGAGCTGGCTCTACACTGAATCAGCTATCACTATTTAAACCATAGCTTTACATTATGTAATACTTTTCCTCACTTTGAATCTACTGTCATCTCACCTAGCATAGTCTGAGTTTTATTACAGCTATTTTTAAAAGTCTGTGAAAAATGTGTTTGTAAAAGTCATGCCTTGGAATCTTCCAGGATGGGATCCTAGAGGCCAATGGTCTGTATGACATGTGATGTGAGACTATGACCATCATGCCATGACCAGTACTCAACAACATGAAAGCCAATGTCCCTGCTCTTTTTCATAAAGGATACTCAATAAAGGATATCTATGGCCTCCTTGGAATCAAGAAGTCGCTTATGTATAAGACCCTTGACTTCCACCAAAAATTTGGCATTGTCTACAACCCTCACACCTACTCTCACACCATTGGTCATGCTCGTATTCTCAGCCAGGCTGATAGGACTTACATTCAAGAAACTATTCACAACAAGAATATCATCTATCTTGACAAGCTACAACATAAGCTGTGGGCCAACTGCCATGTGTATGCCATCATTTCTACCCTTTTGTGTGAGCTGCAGCACCTCTCATTCACCCATAAAATCATTTTCTTCACTGCTAGTGAGCACAATGAAGAGCTACATGCAAGCTATATGAATTGGATTACAGCAGAGGCACTGGATATGGAGATGTTGGTTTTTGTTGATGAAGCTGCAAAAGACCAGCATATGTCTCATTGTCAGCATGGATGGTCAATCAAGGGAAACCATTGCCATGGAAAATGGTACTTTGTCTGTGGCCTGCACTTCACAATCCTTCTAGTCATCATGCTCAATGGAATAATCACATATGATATCATTGAAGGCCCAGTTGACAGTGTGCATTTTCTGCACTTTTTGGAGGAACATGTAGTATATACAATTAGCCTTCTTGCTCACTGAGATAATTAGCTTGTCCAGATGCCATTTATGAATTCTTACCCTAAACCATAGAGTGTTCTTATCATGAACAATTGCCACATCCATTTGGGTGAAGAAGTCTGTGCTTTTGTCAAAGATATGCACTGTAAGTGGAACATGAATGCTGAACACTATTACTCAATATTTTTGCAGTTTGCAAGCTGATCTACCTCCCTCCATACTCATCTGACTACAATCCAATTGAGCAAGCCTTCTTGTCCATCAAGTCTTTTTTGCACCATTATGAGGATGATCTCTCAATGACTGCTATTGTTCATGCTTGTCAGAACATCATGCCTGACAAGACATTAGGTTACTTTTGTGCATCTGAATATATAGCATAGGAATAGTACCAATGTGATGTATTCTTGGATATTATCTACTTGAATGATTAAAATGACTCAATGACACTATGGTACTATAATAGAAACTAATTGAATGACAGAAACAGCTGGAATGGATTGTCATTTTCTGTCCTCAATGACACTGAAACCCTTTGACATGGGAAGCCATAACTTCTGAGTCTTGCATATGTAGAACAAATTGTAGTTAGCATGTGACATGTCACCTACATCACCATCCACTTACATTAGTGGCCCAGTAAAGCAGCATTCATCACCTTCATGATAGTGCTTCTCATATGCAACTTTCTTCTTTGCTGAAGAGCCAGTCTTCTCACCACTGCCTGATGATGAAGCATTGGAGGCAGCTATATTGCTTTGCTTTTGCTTGGCTTCAGGGCCATTCCACCAGGCAATGCTACCTTTTTTCAAATGAATAGTATCCTCCAGTGGAATACCAATATCTACAAGAGATTTCTCATTGACATCCACAAGGATATCTGGTCCAATTCCTTGAATGTTGAGCAAGCCTTCAAATCTGATGGCATTGTAAATGCCCAGGTAATTTTCTGCATATACAAGAAAGCAGTGAAGGTGTGATGGTGATGGAAGTGGTGGAGACCCAATGGATTTGCATGGTATAACTGAAGTTGGAGCAGCAGGCTTGGTGGCAGCAGCCAGAGCTGGCAGAGATGGCATGGCAGGCTAAAGAAGACTCAAATTGGTCAATGTTTGAAAAAGCAAGATGGACATGAGTGAGTTGATGTTGAAACTAGGTGTCACCAGGGCAGGTGGTGCCACCTTTCAGGATGGATGTAAAATCAGCATTTTGTTCACCATATTGAACAATGGAATGTTTGGTGGTTGCTAGAATGTAGCATTTCCTTTGTTCTGTAAGTAGGTTAGCATGCTTTTATTACGATCAGACTAAAAACATACAATTGTGTGGCACCAATCCAATACCATGGCTGGAATGAGTGGAATTGATGTTCCAGATGCCTTGTCCATGTAGGTCAAGCCTTCATTCTCATCATTCTTATATAGGTTTAACATACAAACATGACAGGTGTGCATCAAGACTGATGGACTTGGATGCAGGAGGACTCTATAGACATGTAAAAATGATAGTCATATAGTGAAATCAGTATATACCTCACTGCCTTCACTTGATCTGCTCTCACTATCTTCCCTGTTGGTCAATTTGGGCAGCTTTTCGATGTATTTCATGTCAATGATAACTTTCATGACCACAGGTTGACCATCTTGAATTTTCTTTACCATGTCTTTGTAGTCCTCTTTATTATCAACATCTATCACATCACGCACACTGTACAGTATATGAGTCAGTAGATGTACACTAGAAAAAAAAAGGTACAGTTTTGCCTTCAGTGGCATGTACTTGAAGGTGAACTGTTTCTTCTCAGAAACCTTGTAGTGATCCTGATTGTGCTTCTTGAGAAGGCTCTACAAAAATTCAAGTATTTTGAATCATCAAGTAAGAATTGCAGCTTCTTTATCTTCATCTTCATTTCCTTCTTTCATGGGACAGATTTGCTCTTTGCTGACTTAGAGGGCTTGCTTACCTCATAGACAAGAAGGTTGACAGAGAATGTATAAAGACCTTCATTCAGTGAGGCCATTGTGGATAAGTGCCTGAGCATGAGCAGCAGGATGATGGGAGTTGATCACAATCTCATATCACATGTCACACAGGCCATTGGCCTCCAGGGTCCCATCCTGGAAGGTCCCAAGGTACAACTTTCACAAACACATTTTCTGTAGACTTTTGAAAACAGCTGTAAGGATGTTGCAACTCTTCATGAGCTCCTTCCTTAGTAGAATCTTCCTTGAGTCCAGTTATTCCTAGCATCAAGCACCAGACCTAACAAAAGATTCAAAGTTACCTTTGTCCCTTCTGTTATCAGAGTAGGACCATCTCCAGTCATCATAGTACCCAATACCATCAAACCACTTCTCAGTGAAGAGGAAGATCAACCAGAAACTCAGAAACCCTCTAGTTGATAAATTACCTCATCATCATTCCAGTCCATCAACCCAACCCTGTATTCCAGATCCAGACATACCTATCAACCAGGTACATACCCAGCAACCCAGCCATTATCTAGTTGCAGTACATCCAGAACCCTAGCCCTCCAGCCCTTACTTCAGATCACTATATTCAGATCATCTAGCCCCATTTTTACCAGTCCATCATCTAGTCCATCACCCAGCCCACCACCTAGCCCACCACTGATCATCATGTCTACCACTAGATTGGAAGTCAAAGCTGCCCTCTCTGCTGATTTTTCGGACAAACCAGATGAATCCACTCAATGAATCAAGGCAATGAATGTCTACTTTGCAGTCAACAAGTCCATTTACTCTAATGATGCAACCAAGATCTTGACCTGTCTGAACAAGATGAGTAAAGGCAGAGAAATCCAATTCTTCGAAATGTGGTACAATAAGATGGGAGATGCCACCATTGATGCCATGAAGAAAACCTTCAACAAGTTTGCTGAAGACTTCCAGTCCACCTTCTTTCTGTTTAACTCTAAAGCTAAGGCTTGAATGGAGCTCCACTGCCTTGTCCAAACTAAGATCAAATAGGATGATGGCTTTCAAGAATACATTACCAAGTTCCAAGCTCTGGTGGCCAAGGCCAGAGTAACCAAAGACCACACTCTGATCAATGACTTCTCTATAGAGCTAGACCAGAAACTCACCATTATGATCCTTGGAGCTGAGAAACCTGTCAATACAATCCAGGATTGGATTAAAAAGGTAAAGATGTACCACCAGTAGCTCATAAAAATTGAGGATCTCAAAAGAGGGGTCTGCCATGCATTCAATTTCACCTCCTCCTTGTTGACTCATACTAGAGATTCAAATGCCATGGATGTCAATGCTATCTGACTTAAGAAACTCACCTCTACTGAGCAAGCTAAATGCATCAGAAAGAACCAATGCTTTAAGTTGGACACTCTACACAAAACTACAGAGTTACCTTTCCTTCTAGACCTTTTACAGCTCAAGTCCAAGCTGCCTTGACCAGTTTGCCCACACTACAATCACCACTACATCTTCTGTTTCCAAACTAGTTGACCCAATTGACTCATACATCTCATCTCTTAAAGGAAAAGGAAAAGACCCAAAGCAGATTTTACAAACTCTCCAGATTTGCTTTGATGAAGAAACTGAAACTTCCACTTCAGATTTTTGAGTAGAGAAGGATACTCAACATCTCCTTCTCATAGTCTAGACCATATATTCATAGCCTTGACACATGAAAAAATCTTATAAATCCCAGTTAAGCTATACACTGGAAAAGAAATCATTGAAACTGTTACTCTCATTGACTCTGGAGCAACTGAAAACTTCATTGACACAAACCTTGTTCAATGACATTAGTTCTCCTGAGTACCCCTATGACAACCTTTGGCTGCCCTTAATGTCAATGGAACCACAAACAAAGGAGGAATTATCAAACATGAAGTCTGAATGGACCTGACCACTGGAAATCACAAAGAACAAATTGGACTAATGGTCACCCAACTCAAGACCCCTCAGATCATTCTTGGAATGCCCTGATTGAAGAAGTGGAATCCAAAGATTGATTGAATCCAGAAGAAAGTGATGGTAGGAAGAAAGGACAAAAAAGATATCCAGAATGTCAACCTCTCTAGTTTGCCTGAGATACTGTATCTCTTTGTGAGTACTGAAACAACTATGAGCTACTAACAACCCTATATAGGATTGCACAAGTGGAAGTCAAAAGATAAAGAGATAAAAGGAGATGGTCGAATCAAGAAATTCCTCACTCGTAGTGATGAATGTCAGAAGTAACATTGGAGCAATACCCTTGTACTACTACAATGTATCGTAATGAGCGTGTATCGTAAGGAAGTAAGACTTGTGAGGTCCATAGCATTGTAGACTACTTAGTGAACATAATACGTATGTAGTATAAACCCTTCAAGCTCTGCTTGTAAGTCATCATATATGTCAGTCTGTGTACACCCGAGGTGCATAACAAAAGGGGGTTAATGGGCTGACTAGACCCATGGGTACTTTGGAGGTGAGAACACCGTTGTGTCTCAAGGGTTTGCTCCGTTGAGCTACTTGGAGAGATGTCCTGTCGGACGTTGCACTGTTGTGCATGATAGAGTGAGCGGGCTGCTGGACACACAGCACTGTGCTCATCATGAGAGAACGTGCTTGTAGTGATAACCCTAGCAAGGGGAACCAAGCCACCATAGTGGTACTCTGTTGAGTATCCCCTCTGGATCCCTATACCAACTTAATGGAGAATCTCAGAGAGAACTTGATTGGAGACTTTGTGTCAAAGTCCCGGTCTTATATACTATATGGGTGTGTGTATCTATTTGTACATATTTGGCTAAGTAAATAGTCTGTTTAGGAAACATATATCCATAAAAGGTAATCAGGGCTGTGCATGAAGAGTCATTGTGACTCAGAACATATCCGTGCATAGGTTTGTGGCGTTGGTGGTAATTAAGTGCATGAGTATTACACATGGTGTGGTAGAATGGAAGCATGATGGACACATTGTCCGATATGATCATGAGAATAGAAGTCAAGGGACTTCTAGATGGTAATTAATATTCACAGTGTGACTTGAATGAAGGTGGGTCAAGGGTTTGCTTTCTTGTTATGTGACTTGACTTGGAGAAATAAAACGATTGTGCTTAGTAAGCTGCTTAGTCAGCAAGCTTAGTCATTGTTTGTTCGTGAAAATGTTAAGTCCTGCAGGACGAGGTATTACATTAGGCAGCGTTTGTAACACTACCCCCCTTCTATGAATCGCATTCCAGGCGATTAAAGGGTTGTGTGGTCCCCTCTGGGATAGGTTTTCCACAGTACTTGAATAGTCTAATAAATTCGACTGCCGACATCCTCAGCTTTCGAGGAGCATTGGGGTATTTTTTATGAAACTCTTTTATTACTTGTTGGGCGTTCTTTAGGTTACCTTCCAGTTCCCAGGTGTGGTCATCTTCAGACCATCCACACCAATGGACTAGGTATTCCAACCATCGTCCCTTCATTCTGGAATCCACGAGGTAGTCAACCTCGTATTCTTCATCATGATCTTCTGTGACATGTGATGGACCTGCCATCGGAGCTTCCTTATACGGCTTTAGGCGAGATACATTTATAACAGGATGTATTTTCATTGTTTTTGGCAAGCGGAGTTCGCATGCATTAGGACCCCTCAGTGCGATGATGTCATAGGGACCGATCCACTTCTCTTGAAGTTTCCATGATGCTCGTGGGAGTCGGAGATGCTCCGTGCTGAGCCAAACTTTATCTCCTATTTTATACTCCGGTGCTTCGGATCGGTGCTTATCCGCTTGTGCTTTCATCTTTTCTTTTGCTTCATCAATATTTTTTCGTGTATTTTCTAATATTTTCTCTATCTTTTCTGCCATTGCTTCAGCCGCTGGGGCCTTTGTCTTTCATTGCTCAAATCCCATCCTTGGTAGATAAGAGCGTGTGACTTCGAAGGGGCTTATCTTCATTGTTGATTGTTTCTTTATGTTATATGAGAATTGTGCCAGGGGCAACCATTCTGCCCAATTCTCCGGATTTTCTGTAGCAAATATGCAGAGATAGCTCTACATCTTCTGATTGATTCGTTCTGTCTGGCCATCTGTTTGAGGGTGAAAGGCGGTGGATAGCTTCGGGATGATGCCCAGATGTTTACATAAGTCTTTCATTACCTGCGTGGCAAACTGTGGTCCACGATCCGAAATGATTGTTCTGGGAAGGCCATTGTTACAAACGCTCTTTTTGCAACATCGTAACTTATTCAAACACCGATTAAAGCTTCTCCGCAATGAGGTTAAACTAGCCACTCAAGTCTAATGCTTGTCGTTAGGCTTGCAGCTCAAATCAATTATCCCAAAGTTACAACGTCACGACTCCCTAATTCTTACATCTGCTAAGTCTGAATCAACTTACCCTAAACACCACTGATACTTTCATGACTTTATGACAGCACGATGCTTGACATCATGTGACTTATGACTTTACACTTTTGGACTTATGGAACTTTATAGAACAGAACTTAACTTTATTTTGTACGCTTCCATTCTATGCCTCATGCATTTCATTTCTGCTACCCTTTACCCTATGGCTATGCTTTATGCTTCCCTTCCATTTGATACGCCACCCAACTCATGTTTCCCTCATTGTTTTAATCACCGCTTCACAGCCTTATGGCTGTTCACCTCTTTATTTGAATAATGGACCAAATAGGTACAAATATGTATTATAGTATATAAAGATCTGAATCAAGGCCCAAAGGATCCTCAGTCAGATCCTCTTGGGTGTTTCCCCTCATCTGCTCACTCTCTAAGTCTACGCTGCCTAGTGGTAACCTGAAAGCTCTAGTAGCAATTAGGGTTGTTTCATTAGGATCTGACTATCCTCTATCACCTTACCACTTTACCTACAAGCACAAGTTGCAAGTGGGTGCTATGATCTATGAAGAAGAAGCCATGCTCACGTTGAGTCAGTGGTCTTCAACGCTCACCACTCCCTCTCTCCCTTCCCAGCTGCCAGTGTCTGACGGGGCCCTTCCTATTTTTTGTACACTGCCTCGCGCATAGTTGCCGAGCAGATCTTAGTAGTAGCAGCCAGCAGAGACTCCGAGCCACCTGTGCCTCGAGAAGTCAGGAGTCAGAGCGAAGCAGACTCACAACCCACCTTAAGAAGTTCCTTGCCTGCATCACCAGCAGATCGGTTTTTACTCGCACTAGAACAAGCAGGGTTAGATCCCCTGAAAGAACTCACCGACCCCTATGCTGCCACCATCCTCTTCAACGCGTTCAAGGAAACAGGGACCTTTGAGGACAGTATCTCACCAGTGACAGAGCTCCGCCCTTCCTTGAGAGACCGGTCATACAACCCCAACGATGCACCTATAGTACCAGACCCGGTACTCCTCTACGTCCCACCCCCACCTACCCGCATGTGGTCAAACGAAACAACCACCAGCTCTCCTTTAACCCCCGTCT
>JBBPTP010000152.1:0-13515 GCA_038094195.1 Pulveroboletus aff. carminiporus | reverse complement strand
CACCGGTACTATACGTACCATTAAGACCTGCCAAGAGAAAGGCAGAAGAAGAAGAATCCTCTGTACATGGGAAGCGTCAGAGGAAAAGAAGAGCCCTACCTAGCATAAGGAGGCTCAGAGGAGGTGAACTGTTTGCAGACGAACAGTACACTATGAAAGTATTACGCCCCTGGCTATCTCTACACCGCCCTATGAAGTTTTTACAATAAACATTCACCATGTCTCTTTCACAAGTGCTCCATGATGCCAGCACAAGCTGGACAGATCAAGCAAACGCAATCATCGCAGAATTCAATACTGCGAGTTCAATAATCTGGCAACTAAACGCCACGATTAACGCCCAGCAAGTAGAGCTGGCCACCCTAAGGGCACAAGCAGCAGTGCATGCCACAGCAGGAGCACAAGCGGCTGTAGGCCAAGCAGCATCAACGGGAGGATATTCCCGAAAAGTTGAAATTTTCTCAGATCCTGGAAGTTACGATGGCTCCAGGGCAAAATTCAAAGAATGGTGGAGTAAAATGAAGGCTTGGCTCGCCATTAACAGTACTGCCATCACACCCGGCTCGTACAATGCTGTACTTGCCATACTCTCACGACTCACCGGCGTAAAAGCGGGCCAGTTTGCTGAAACACGCTTAATAAAAGGTCGTGCCTACACATGGGCAACGTTAGAACAAGAAATGGAGGGTCTATTCAGATCTGCCAATAAAGTGGACTGGGCCTGCAAGCAAATTGATGGGTTTACACAGGGTAACATGCCCATCAATGAATTTATAGTAAAGTGGGAATCGCTTTACAACCAAGCATCTCTTGATGACTCTGACGCCGTAAGGCTGTTGGAGAAGAACATATCAAGGGGCATTATTGCCCAAATCTTCAAAGAAGGTAAGCAGCAGCAAACGCTGGCAGCCTATCTCGTAGAAATTCACTGTGTTGGTATGGCTAAAGAAGCCCTTGATTTCATAATGGGCCACATCACACAAAGAACCAACAATTTTAAGGGCAAAGGACAAAAGAAGTCCAATGCCATGGATATCAATGCAATGGACTGCAGGCCGTTTAAATGCTACAACTGCGGAAAGGAAGGTCACTCTTTGAAAGAGTGCCCGAAACCAAAAATAGAGTGCCCAAAATGCAAGTATGTGGGGGCACTCACAAGAAGGAATGCCCAAAAGGGAAAGATCATAAGGCCAGAGTGGCTGAAGAGTGGAGCGACTCGGAAGATGAGAATCCAAGAAGCTCGAAATCCAACCTGGACCGTATGGTTCAGAAGATGACACATGAAGAGGCCAAGGCCTACTTCAAAGATTTGTTTGTTACCCGATCCAAGGAAAAGGAAAAAAGCAAAGCAACGTAAGTGCACCGGGCACAGACGTTGCAAGAAAGAATCGTTACGCAACCCTGGAGGTTGAAGAAAGTTCAGATTCAGATGTATTTATAGATTCTGTACACAGGGACTCTCTCAACGGAGAGGTTTGCCAGGGCGTCCGCAAGGATCACCCTTTCTGCACCATTTCACATCTGAAGAAGAACGACAATGACGAAATCCTGGAAGAAATTTTTATCCGAAACATTAATGTCCAAAAAGAGATTAATCTGGAAGTTACCATCTCTCCTGGACAAAATAAGAAAATCACAATCAAAACGGATGCACTGCTAGACAGTGGCGCTAACGTCATATTTATTAACAAAGTATGGGCTGAGAAAAACAAACTACCGATGAAGCCCTTATCACAACCTATTTCGGTCTACAATGTGGACGGAACTAAGAACTCCGCCAGATCTATCACGCACTCTGCAGACTTAATTATTACGTATCAAGGTCACCAGGAACGAGTATTGGCAGAAGTCACCACCCTGGGAAAGAATCAATTAATCCTGGAGTATTCTTGGCTTAAACGCCACAACCCTGAAATTGACTGGGCAAAGGGAACCGTAAAGCTCAACTGATGCCCTAGATCTTGCCAAATGCTCTCGGACCGTGCCACCTTTTTGGCTACTCTTGATAAGGAAAAACAAGAACAAGCCTATGTGGCTTACTATTTACGTGCCGCTATGGAACAACCCGTTAAGATGGACAAGACTGCAGAGCAGCTTGTATCAAAACAATTCCTTAAATTCCTTAAAGTATTCCACAAAGGAGAAAGCAAACGCATGTCCATATGAAAACCCTAGGATCATGCCATAGACCTTAAAGATACATTTAAACCCAAGAAAGGACGCATTATACCCCTTTCTGTCACCAAACAGGAAGAAGTTTCGGCGTTCATAGATGACCAACTTAAGAAGGGTTACATAAGACCCTCAAAGTCCCCTCAAACGTCACCTGTGTTCTTTGTACCAAAGAAAGATGGACGAAAATGGATGGTACAGGATTACCGCTACCTCAATGAACACACGGTTAAAAATAACTACCTGCTACCACTCATTTCATAGCTAGTTGACAAATTAAAAGGGGCTAAGCTATTTACGAAGATGGATCTTAGATGGGGATACAACAATGTACGCATCAAAGAAGGTAATGAATGGAAAGCCGCATTCGTTTGCTTCCGAGGAGCATTCAAACCCCTCGTCATGTACTTCGGACTATGCAACTCCCCAGCCACATTCCAAGCAATGATGAACGAGATCTTTGCTGATATGGAAGCAGTAGTGGTTGTTTACATCGACAATCTATTAATATTCACCAAGGACGATGACAGGGAAAAACATGACAAGATTGTATCAGAAGTCCTTCGTCGCTTAGAAGAAAATGACTTATTTGTCAAGCCAGAAAAATGTACATTCCATGCCATGGAAATTGAATTTCTTGGCATGTTCGTGAGACAAGATGGCATTAGAATGGATGAATCTAAAGTTAAAGCTATTTTGGAATGGCCTGCACCCAAGACAGTGCAAGGTGTCTGCGCTTTCCTTGGACTGGCAAACTTCTATCGCAGATTCATTAAAGATTTCGCTAAAGTGGCTAGACCACTTCACGATCTGACGAAGAAGGACGTCAAGTTCACATGGGAAAGTTCACAGCAAGAAGTGTTTGATACGCTTAAACAGGCATTTACCATGGCACCTATTTTGGCTTATCCAGATAACAATAAGAAATTCCGGCTTGAAGCCGATTCATCAGAATTCGCAACAGGAGCAGTGCTCTCTGTTTATGAAAATGATGAGAAATGGCACCCGGTTGCATATTTCTCTCATGCCCTTAACTCCACAGAAAGGAACTATCCTATCGCTGATAAAGAAATGCTCAGCGTAATATGTGCATTGGAAGTTTGGAGACACCACCTTGAAGGTGCAAGGCATGAGTTCGAAATATGGAACGACCACACCAACTTGCAATTCTTTATGACGAGACAAGATCTCAACCGTCGCCAAGCACGATGGTCTCAATATTTATCCAGATTCAACTGTATATGGGTACACAAAGCTGGAACCACGATGGGAAAAGCTGATGCCCTATCTAGATGAGAAGATCACCTTGAAGGGATCGAAGATGACAACAAAGGAATCATTGTTATCTCCCTGGATAAGATCAGACAGACACTTCTGATCTCAGATGAAGGGGTCTCAATTAAGCAACACATTTTTAATGCAACCATGTGCCTAACGGAAACGCAAACCTGAAAGGTACTCAAAAAAGAAAAACTTGAAATCCACGATGACGGTTTACTGTACGACCAATATGAAAGAATTTACGTTCCAGATACATCCCAGTATCCACTCCTACGCATGGAAGTCACCCGACTCCACCACGACACTCCAGTTGCTGGTCATCCTGGATACAAGAAAACTATAGAACTACTGCAACGCAGTTATTGGTGGCCAGGAATGGCTACTTATGTTAAAAATTATGTCAAACGTTGTGACAGGTGCCAACATTTCAAAGGATCAAACCAAGCCCCAGCTGGCTTGTTACAACCTTTAGAAGCACCTCAAACTCCATGGGAACATATTTCTGCAGATTTCATCACAGACCTCTCCAAGTCTCATGGATTTGATGCGATCTTGACAGTCGTAGATCGCTTCTCAAAGGAAGTTGAATTTATTCCCACACATAAGACGTGCATGGCCCTAGACATGGCCAAACTCTATCTAAATTATATTTGGAAGCACCATAGCCTTCCTAAATCCATCATCTCTGATCGCGGACCTCAATTCGCATCAGCTGTAATGCAAGAGCTTTGCAAGTGTCTTGGCATAGACTGCTGCCTCTCTACGGCATTCCACCCACAAACAGATGGATAGACAGAACGAATGAATCGCGAAGTTCAACAGTATCTTCGTATATTCATGGCAGAACGACAACATGAATGGGTCGATTGGCTAGCCCTCGCCCAATTCTCGTATAACTCTAAATGTAACACTTCTACTAAGAAGACGCCCTTTGAAGTTACACGTTCATATCACCCTAGAATGGGATTTGAATAAGGAACGTCTAAAGCACCCGCCGCAGAAACATTTGCTGAACAAATGAAAACAGTCTTAAAAGAAGCTTATGATAATATATTAAAAGTGCAAGAACGGATGAAGGCAAATGTCAATAAACATAGATCATCCACACCAGACTATGCCATCGGAGACAAAGTTTGGCTCTCCATGGAAAATCTTCGCTTGATGTGAGCTTCTAAGAAACTTTCCGAAAGATGATTAGGACCATACGAAATCATTGAATTAATGGGACCAAATGCAGTCAAGCTACGCTTGCCTCACTCAATGAAAATCCACTCCGTTGTAAATGTATCCCGGGTCAAACCCTATAAAGAATGACTGGACGGGCAAGAACCATACCGACCGGGACCCATACAAGTTACGGAAGATAGAGACAATGAATGGGAAGTGGAATACATTGTAGATTCCTGACTCAAAGGTCGACGTCTGGAATATTTAATTCATTGGAAAGGCTACAACGACACAGAATGTACTTGGGAGCCACAAGCCAATCTGACACATGTGCAAGACACTGTGAAAGATTTTCACCAACTACACCCAGCAGCCCCACGTGTCATCAATATAGACGAAAGCCTATTTCCTAAATTATTCGAAAAATACGAGAATCAAACCAACTTAACACGTCCTGCTGAAGTACCCTTCAATTGCCTGGAATGTGATTCATAAGGAGGAGATAGTGTTACAAACACTCTTTTTGCAACATCGTAACTTATTCAAACACTGATTAAAGCTCCTCCGCAATGAGGTTAAACTAGCCACTCAAGTCTAATGCTTGTCATTAGGCTTGCAGCTCAAATCAATTACCCCAAAGTTACAACGTCACGACTCCCTAATTCTTACATCTGCTAAGTCTGAACCAACCTACCCTAAACACTGCTGATACTTTCATGACTTCACGACAGCACGATGCTTGACATCGTGTGACTTATGACTTTACGCTTTTGGACTTATGGAACTTTATAGAACAGAACTTAACTTTATTTCATACACTTCCATTCTATGCCTCATGCATTTCATTTCCGCTACCCTTTACCCTATGGCTATGCTTTATGCTTCCCTTCCATTTGATATGCCACCCAACTCATGTTTCCCTCATTGTTTTAATCACCACTTCATAGCCTTATGGCTGTTCACCTCTTTATTTGGATAATGGACCAAATAGGTACAAACATATATTATAGTATATAAAGATCTGAATCAAGGCTCAAAGGATCCTCAGTCAGATCCTCTTGGGTGTTTCCCCTTATCTGCTCACTCTCTAAGTCTACACTGCCTAGTGGTAAACTGAAAGCTCTAGTAGCAATTAGGGTTGTTTCAGCCATGGTCCTTCCATATGTGAAACAAATATAACTTAGCTGTTTCCAAACTCATGATGTTCTTAAAACAAGGGATAAATTCCACTTCTTTTGAGAATCTGTCCATGACTACTAATATAGAGTCGTGTCCATTGGAAAGGGGGAGGTCTGTTATGAAATCAGTGGAGACATCCACCCACGGCATGTGTGGGGTGTCTAAGGGTTGTAATTTTCCCGATGGAGCCTTATTTGTTCCTTTGAATCATGTGCATCTATCGCACCTTGATACGTAATCTTTAATGAACGTGGATAGACCAGGCCACCAATATGATCTTTCAATCAGTTCCTGTGTCTTTTCAGCACCCAGGTGCCCAGCAACCAGTGTGTCATGATGTAATCTAACGATCTCTAGACGGAGATCCTTGACGATGTACTCGTTTTTGGCCGGAACGTATAACTGGTCGTTCTTATCATATAGAATGCTGTTTTCTTCTTGGAATATGCTGTTCTTTTGGCATAGATCACATGCCTCGAATTCTTTAATCAACGAGGTAGCTTTTGCGACTTCTATTCTTAGAAGATCCCCTGGATCTTCAATTTCCGTTGTCTTAATGGAGCTAGGTGGAATGACTAATACTTGTTTGTTGTCATCTTCCCTTCCTGCCTTGTGATCCTCTCTTCTTGATAAGGCATCTGATTTTCCCATGGATGTCCCTGGTTTATGTACCCATTTATAGTTGAAACATGATAGGTACTGCGCCCATCTCGCTTGTCGCTGATTTAGGTCCTGCTGTTTCATGAACCACTGCAGGTTGGCATGATCATTCCATATTTCGAATGGGTAATGGGATCCTTCCAAATGGTGTCTCCACATTTCCAATGCTTTAATCACCGAGAGCATTTCTTTGTCAGCAATTGGGTAATTGCGCTCTTCTGGTTTCATGTTGTGTGAAGCAAAGGCAGTGGGATGCCATCTTTCTCCTTTCTTAACCGACAGAACTGCCCCTGTGGCATAATCTGAGGCGTCGGTTTCAAGGCGGAACTCCAATTCATCATCTGGATAAGCCAGAATCAGAGCAGTTGTGAATTTTTCTTTTAGCATATCAAATGCTTTTTGTTGTTTTTCTGTCCACATAAAAGGAGTGTCTTTCTTTGTTAGGTCATTGAGTGGGCGTGCGACTTGTACATAGCCTTCAATGAACCTTCTATAGAAATTTGCTAATCCGAGGAAGCTTCTTACTCCTCGGACATTCTTAGGGGTTGGCCATTCCAGAATGGCTTGAACTTTATCTTGTTCCATTTTAATTCCGTCAGCGGAGACCTTCATGCCGAGAAATTCCACTTCCTTAACGTGGAAGGAACATTTTTCAGGTTTCACAAACAAATCGTTTTCCTGTAACCTGCAAAGAACTTCGTTCACCAACTTGGCATGTTCTTCTATATCGTCCATCTTTGTAAATATTAATAGATCATCAATGTACACGATCACAACGTCTTCCATATCAGCAAATATTTCATTCATCATTGCCTGGAAGGTGGCTGGCGAGTTGCATAGCCCAAAGTACATCACGAGGGGTTCATAAGCTCCACGGAAGCATACAAATGCGGTCTTCCATTCGTCTCCTTCTTTTATCCGAATGTTGTTGTAACCCCATCGTAGATCCATTTTTGTAAATAGTTTAGCTCCTTTGAGCTTTTCGACCAATTGGGAAATCAACGGCAACGGATAGTTGTTCTTTACTGTGTGTTCATTCAGATATCTGTAATCCTGAACCATGTGTTTCTTTCCATCCTTCTTTGGAACAAAGAACACCAGCGAGGTTTGCAGTGATTTGGAAGAATGAATGTATCCCTTCTTTAATTGGTCATCTATAAAGATGGTAACTTCTTCTTGTTCTTTTATGGAAAGCAGAATGATCCAGCCCTTCTTAGGCTTAAACGAATCTTTGAGATCAATTCCATGGTCCCATGGCTTTCGCAGTGGCATTCTTTCTGAATCATGCTTATCAAATACTGTGCGATACTTGTGGTAGCATTTTGGAATCATTTCCTCGAACATTTTCTCTTTCTTTTCAACAGGTTTCTTGAGCGCTGCTCGGAGATGGTATGCATTCCATGCAATATCCTATTCTTCTTGTTCTTCCTTTAAGATCCACATGGGAACTTCTTGCAGCATCTTGCAACTGCGTGGGCATCGGGTCATTTTGACGGATCCTTTTTCCCAATCGATTTCAGGGTTGTGACATTTCAACCATGAGTATCCCAGGATCAATTGATTAGATCCGAGATCCGTTATTTCAGCCATAGCCCTCTCACAGTGTTCCTGATATTCAATTATAATTTCCGTGCAGTGCATGATGTCTCCTGCATTGTTCTGAGTTCCATCAACGTTGAACATGCGGATCAGTGTCTTTAGGGCTTTAAGCACCAGGCCATTACTTTGCACCCACTTCTTATTGATGAAGATCACATTGGCACTGCTGTCCAGAAGTGCCTTTATTACTTTTGGATTCTTCTTATCATGACTTATTTTAACGTCTAGGATTATCTCCTTGGACGGGTTTACAGATCTGGTAAAGATCTCTTCAGGGAATTTTTTATTATCAGCTTCTTTTTTCTGGGTTTTGGTGGAGGAATTAAGCATGTTCTTTACAGCGACGCCATGCTTCTGGCTAGCAGAAGACACCTCCTTCTGGCAATTTATAAATTCATCACTTTGGTCATCGCTTGTGACTTCCTCCGTGGAAAAGACTTTGAACCTATTTTTGTAATTTTCTTTATTTTTGACATTATGAGACTGAGCACCCTGATTACTCAATCCCATCCGTGATTTACCGACTCCGTTTCTTTCATATCATAGAAGAATGCCTTCATTTCATCGAAGGACATTCCTCTCACGGCAGCAAAGGGGTCGCCTTCTTTTTGCTTACCCTTGCCTTTGTCTTCCTTTTTCGGGGTGTTTCCTTCTCGCTACTGCCTTCCCCCCCCGAGGTCGTTGCAGCTTGTACTTTAGATTTCGGTGCTTTCTTGCACCCAGGTTTATGCTTAGAGCCCAAGAATTTACATTCTGGGCATTGTACTTTCAGTTTTGGACAGTCTCTTATGAGATGTCCTTGTTGTCCACAGTTGAAACACGAGAGTCCCTTGTCTCGGCTCGTGTTGGCAGTTTCTGTCTTAGCTACCCTGGCTTCTTTCTTTTCCTTCTTTTCCCATGGTTTTGTGGCCGCAGGCTTGTTAAACATTCGGTATGCTTCCAGTTGCATTCCGATGTTCTTTATTTCGAATAGCGTTTGGTCAACGGTTTGTTTTCATCAACCCTTGAATAATTCCAGACGAATGTCCGGATGGATTGCGTTCTCAAGTAAGTAGACTCCATGCGATTGGTCTACTTCCGATTGGTAGAATAACTTTCTCCATCTCACAATGAACGCGAGAATGGAACTTGAACCTTGTACGCATTTGGCGATTTCTTTCTTTGCCCAGTCCTTTTGAAGTTGAGGGTGAAATAACCCCTCAATTTCCATGACCAATGAATCCCAATTGTCGATCAGGGATTTGCCAGCGGTGAGCTTCTGCAGCTCTACTTCCGCAAAGAAACTGCCTTTCTCCCCCTTTAGGCAAGATAAGACTGCGTATGCCCGATTTTTCCCATGGGGTTCCGGCACCCTGTCCAATTCGGACTTGCCCATGAACTGCTTTGGATTGCAGTCCATCCAGGCCTTCATCTTCATCCACCATTCTTCAAACTTAGAGAGGCTACTGTCGTAGATGCCTGGGTCTGTGAAAATTTCTACTTTCGACGTACTGCCCGCTTATGGTCCTAACGCTGCTTGTCCCCCTCCGGTTGCCCAAGTGTATACACCCATTAATTCTCGGGTGCATTGATCAGCCTGTTCCGCATTTTCTGCTGCAGTGGCCAATTGTGTTTCTGCCCTAGTTAGGGCTTCTTGCAGGGCAAACTGTTCATTTTCCATGGTCTGTATTCTTTCAATCGCATTTTGGAAAGATGCCAAAAGATTGGCCCAATTTTCTGCATTAAGCTCGGGTACTTGTGCCATAATTTAGTAGGGGTATGTACGTAATCTGTGTAGATAGGAAGTAGGGCGTAGGTATGGACATTGATTAGGTATGGTGGGTTCTTCGACTCTCATTCTGCTATGATTGTACCAATAGACTTTTCTGGTACGTTGCTTCTTCGGCTGCCTTATAGCTAGCGGCGAGGTTTCTCTGACCTGCCCTTCTCTTAATTCTTCTGGTAAAAACTTCCTCGCTATGTGGGCGGGTATGCCTAGTAGCCACTCGTTGATGAACCCAAACTCTCTCTCCGGATTGACTAGATCCGAAGGACTTGCTGAAGGGCGGGGAGATGTATTGAGAGATCCAAAGATGTCTTCGAGCAGCCTCTGAGCTTGGTCGAGGTGCCCGGCGATGTTGTCGATGAACTGATGTAGCTGCTCCGCTTCGTGCTCTGATGACACAACCGAGTAGTTTTCTAACGAGGAGTTTGGCACTTAGCCAAGCACGTGAGACTCCATTCACTACTTTCGTGAAGCTAGAAAAACAATAGCTCTTGGGATGTACTTGCAAACGAGACCGTTGTCGGGTTTGATGGAATCAAGTTCTAATGAAACAACTACGAGCTACTAACAACCCTATACAGGATTGTGCAAGTGGAAGTCAAAAGATAAAGAGATAAAAGGAGATGGTCGAATCAAGGAATTCCTCACTCGTAGTGATGAATGTCAGAAGTAACATTGGAGCAATACCCTTGTACTACTACAATGTATCGTAATGAGCGTGTATCGTAAGGAAGTAAGACTTGTGAGGTCCATAGCATTGTAGACTACTTAGTGAACGTAACACATATGTAGTATAAACCCTTCAAGCTCTGCTTGTAAGTCATCATATACGTCAGTCCGTGTACACCCAAGGTGCATAACGAAAGGGGGTTAATGGGCTGACTAGACCCATGGGTACTTTGGAGGTGAGAACACCGTCGTGTCTCAAGGGTTTGCTCCGTTGAGCTACTTGGAGAGATGTCCCATCGGACGTTGCACCGTTGTGCATGATAGAGTGAGCGGGCTGCTGGACACGCAGCACTGTGCTCGTCGTGAGAGAATGTGCTTGTAGTGATAACCCTAGCAAGGGAAACCAAGCCACCATAGTGGTACTCTGTTGAGTATCCCCTCTGGATCCCTATATCAACTTAATGGAGAATCTCAGAGAGAACTTGATTGGAGACTTTGTGTCAAAGTCCTGGTCTTATATACTACATGGGTGTGTGTATCTATTTGTACATATTTGGCTAAGTAAATAGTCTGTTTAGGAAACATATATCCATAAAAGGTAATCAGGGCTGTGCATGAAGAGTCATTGTGACTCGGAACATATCTGTGCATAGGTTTGTGGCATTGGTGGTAATTAAGTGCATGAGTATTACACATGGTGTGGTAGAATGGAAGCATGATGGACACGTTGTCCAATATGATCATGAGAATAGAAGTCAAGGGACTTCTAGATGGTAATTAATATTCACAGTGTGACTTGAATGAAGGTGGGTCAAGGGTTTGCTTCCTTGTTATGTGACTTGACTTGGAGAAATAAAACGATTGTGCTTAGTAAGCTGCTTAGTCAGCAAGCTTAGTCATTGTTTGTTCGTGAAAATGTTAAGTCCCACAGGACAAGGTATTGCATTAGGCAGCGTTTGTAACAAGTACCTTCTTGAAGAAGAACTGGAATGGGCCAACATCAACAAGATCACTCTGTCCACAGAACTTGAACAGCAACAGGAGAGAATCAAGTGTTACAATCCTTTTCCTTTGCTCTTCCATTGTCCTTCTCTATTTCACACAACCTACTGTCCTCTTTGGTATACAATGTGATACAATAACCTCTTTTCTGTTTATCATTTCTTCTCTTAACCCTCAATTGATTCTTCTATGAATCAGCTCTATGGTGAGTATTTTCTATCTTGTTTGTTTTACAAAGACAATCACTCCTCAGCCAATTCTATTGCATCAGCCTCATAGTTCCTATCTTTCTCATTGTTCTATAGCCTTCTGTAACATTCTACTATAGCTTAGCTAAACCACAGTACTTTTCCTTTTATATTCTCTTGGGGCAGGCCCTGTAGTAAATCAGCTATCACTACTTAAATGTAGCTTGGACATGTACAGCCTCTTTTCTTCACTTTGAATCTATTTATATTTTCTGCCTAGCACAATCTAAGTTTTACTAAGGACGTTGTGACTCTTCATGAGCTCCTCTCTTAGTAGAATCTCTCTTGAGTCTGGTTATCCCTAGCATCAAGAACCTACTACTTCATGTTCTACATTAAGTACTGATGCTAGGTCTAACATCCAGACCATTCTACCAACTTGGTATAAAGACTTCAAAGATGTCTTTGCTGAACAGACCTTTGACAAACTCCTGAAACACTGCCCCTATGATCATATTGTCAATCTCAAACCATTCTTCATTCTGAAAATAGGCAAAACATACTATCTCAATCCAAAAGAGCATGAGGCTTGTCAAGATTTCATCTCTGAGCATCTCAAGTCTGGATGAATAGTGTCATCTACCTCCCCTCAAGTGGCATCATTCTTTTTCATTCCAAAGAAAGATGGATCTTTATGACTCTGTCAGAACTACTGATACTTCAATGCTCACACCATTCAAAATGCCTATCCCTTACCTTTTATTTCAGAGCTTATCAATAACATAAAGGATGCAAATATCTTCACCAAGTTTGACATTAGGTGGGGATACAACAACATTCATATTCAGAAAGAAGACCAATGGAAGATGGCCTTTATCACCCCTTTTGGTCTGTTTGAATCTACAGTACTTTTCTTCAGCCACAGCAACACTCCTCCCACTTTTCATACCTTTATGAACCACATCTTTGCTGATATGATCATGAAATGGTGGCTGAAAATATACATGGATGACATGGGAATCTGTACAAGAGACAATCTAGACCTACATCATGAAAGGACTTGTCATATCCTTTAAAGGCTAAGGGAACACAAACTATTCCTGAAGCTAGTCAAATGTAGTTTCAATGTCTTCCAGATTAATTTTCTTGATATCATTGTGGGCAACAGTGTTACAGGTGCACTCTATGCTATAGCACATTATGATTACTGAAGCTATAAGCACTATGAAAATGAACTAAGAATACAGACACTTTTAAGTGTTATCTTATCAGTACTGGTTTTACTGATTACTGATTATTTTCACATTATCACATCTTCACATGTGCATACAGTCACATATCACTTATTCACATATTCACAACTTCATGATTATCACTCTTGATGGAGTCACACTTCATGATTATCATGACTCCTATTCTTATGAGTCATGATCATAGATGAACCACATCTGATACTTGAGGCATCAGGCTATGTCTTCCATTCTACCACAACTATGCTTCTCATTCACATTAGATCCATACTTTAGATGTATGTTTATGCTTCTCTTCCATTCTTACTTATTAGATATGTATTGTAACATCATGGATGACACAGGATATCTCTAGATGAGATATCTATAGGTGCAAACATAGATAGAGTATATATATGACCCATGTAGAGCCAGAAAGACTCTAACCAAGTCTTCTCTGAAGTTTCCCCTATTCACAATAAAACTATTACCATCACTCCTCTATAAGCAGTACCCAGTCTGCTAGACCTCTAGTTCCTAGTCTATAAGCAAGACTAGTAAAGCCCACTTGGTAAAGGATACCACAAGAGTAACAAGACACTTC
>JBBPTP010000150.1:4729-16949 GCA_038094195.1 Pulveroboletus aff. carminiporus | reverse complement strand
TGACGAGAGTCGTTTAAGAAGAGAAGGTTTCCTGAACTATGAACGAGTCAGTAATAGTATTCAGACGCGTCCTTCATAAACTAGCTTACCTTGTCTTCCAACACGGCATCAAACGCTTGGATGATGCGTGTGGAATGCCACCATTCGGGCGGCTTGATGGTATCGGCAACGGCAGCCATCTCGCCGCCTCTCTTTGCCTGTACTTTGCATACTGGGCGGAACCGACCTGCGGGGAAAGCTTCTTTGAACTCGCTATCGTCCAGATGACGGTATCAGATACTAGAAGGAAAATACGACCAAAGAGGACATACGAGGGGATGCTATGGTCTGGGTGGTAGTGAGGCTCAAAAGCAGCAAGCAACCGTTGTCTATACTTTTCTCGCTGCTGCTTGATGGAGACAATGCCAGGGGGTGGCGAAGGGCAGCTCAAGTAATTGATGTCCCTGTGCAGGGCAACCAGCGACGTGAGAAATCAGACGAACCAGTGCAAAGCACGACTCACAAGTCGATGACACAGACTTCGGGCGCAGGCCGTACACTGTACCTCGCTTCAGTCGCCAGGCCCAGTATCCAGGGGCCAGGATCGTCGATATATATCTTGGCGTCCCGTGCATGAACTGCAGGTAGAGCGATACCATTCCATCCACGTAATTCGACGAGGTATTTGATGGTAGATACAGCAATCTGGAGTGAAGACAAGGTAAGGGTGAGAGGAGGGGGAAAGCAGGTCACGTACGCCGAGCATCGCAGGGTAGCGAGAGAAGAACAAGACACGACCAGTGGGAGCCAACGCGATCTTGGTAACATAGTCTCAGGGTGGACTCGAGCAAGTCAGACAGGGTTGGAGTACGCACTTCGCAAGCAGTCAACACGTTGTCGATATTCAAACACTTGAATAGCGGCCACATGGTGAAGTTGATATCGACCAAACCCCTACCGAAATCAAGACCACCAGGGAACCTTGCAATGACCTCGAGACTAGTGTCCTCGTTGTTACTGCTTCCGGACGCACCACCCGACGAGCGTCCGGTAAGAGGAGTAAGAGAAGCATCGAGTTTGATGAGCTCTCCAGCACGTGGGGCAGGATGCGCAAGGATCTTCGAGATTTGTAGAGTGTGAGACTGAACGTCCTTGGAGAAGCGGGCCCAAGAGAGAGTAAGATAGTCTCTCATGAGGTCGTAGATAGGATGGCGAGATACGAGTGCTGTGTGAACGGAGATGAGTACACGTCGGTAGAGTTCGATTGAAAGACTCACACAGTGCATACGGAAGCCAAAAGACGGTGTCGCCCGGGAGGAAAAGGGTGCTTTCACCGGGGCCGTGCCCACCGACGGTGCTTGCGACGTCAAAATCGCTCTCGCTTATAGCGCCGGCATCGGTTTCTGCACCTTCACCGTCAGTTTCGCCGTCTGTGCCGGGCCAGGGCCCGCGTGCGCCGCGTTTTCCAACACGCCGGCTTGGCTCACCGGGAGAGTTGGTTGTGGAGCCGTGACCGATGGAGGACCGCAGAACCTTGAGACGAGAAGCGACCAAAGACTGCGCGCTTTCTTTTCTGGCACGACCGGCCTCGAGCGTTCTGCGGATAGCAGAACTCCTCTCCGCATCGGCATGACTCCAAACAGTCAAGCATACGCCATGGTAGGTGACGGTGCCGCTCCCACCGACACCCGCAGCTGCTTGCTTTTCGTACATGGGAGAGGTGGGGGCGGGGGGCGGAGCAAGTACGGAGGAGGGGCCGAGATAGGCGGAGGAAGGACGGGCGTTGGCAAAAGGATCGTCTGTGTAGGGGTAGGCGAAGGTGGGGGCGGCCGAAGAGCGGTCGGCGGTGAGGACGGAGCCTCTAAGTAAGCCAATGTCGGACGGGGCAGGGGCAAGGGGGGTGGAGGGAGCGGGAAGAGTGAAGGTAAAAGTGTGTATGGTACTAGCGGGCTGCAGGGTGGAGGCGATGATCTCGACCTCACGAGTGAAAGAAAGCTGGGGGAAAGGGGAACGGTGAGCAGAAGGAAAGGGAGAGGAAAGAGAGAGAACCTTGAGCGCCTTGGACAACATCTTTCCGACTTCTGCTTTTGAGAGGGCACCGGCTCCCTTGAGAACCTCGGTGGGCTCGCCCTTTGCATTCTTTTTCTTCTTCTTGCCCCCGCCGGCACCGGGAGAGACGGTGCTGCCGAGGACCTCTGGCCTCCACCAGCGGGCGACGGCACCCTCTGAATGATGGAGGCCGAGGACGGCGTCGGGATCTGCAAGGGTCCAAGTGTGGGGGCTTTTTGGGAGGCCGGAGACGAGGTAGAGGGACGTGAGGGGGAGGGTGGGGGCGTGCTGTGTGGGTGTGTTGGGGACGGAGCGGGTGGAGAGGATGGAGGTTCTGTTGGAGGCGGGGATGGGCTCCATGGATTTTCTGTGAGAGATGCCGAGGATGCGGGAAGCCTTGTCGACCTGGCGGGTGAGTCTGGGAGGGTCGGGCTTGTCTGGGGCAGAGACGGTGATGTAGTCGAGCTCGTCGGCAAGGGCGGGGTCGTCCTGGGTAGTGACGGGGATTGGGGGGGGAGAAGGAGGAGGAGGGAGGGACGCGCTGACAGACGACTTTATGGAGGATTTCCGAGAAAAGGACTGATCCGACACTCTGCTTTTCAGTATTTTCTCGCCCAGCATCGTCATGTTCCTACGACATGCAATAAAAAAGAAAAGAGGAAAAAAAAATAAAAAGAGTGACGGGGAGGAGCGAATCAAGTTGAAAAAACGGGTGCCTTGTTCGCGTACGCATCTCCAGGGTTACAGCGCGTTGATCCTCCGCTCGTCGTGAACGACCGAGATCACCTGGCCCCCAATCCACGTCCGTCCAGGCTCCACCGCTACGTATCCCCTCGCGCGTCCTGGCTCGACGCACACGTACCGCTCCCTGCTCGTCGTCAGCACACCCCCTCCATGGCCAGCGCGTCACGCACCATCCACCGTCCTCCATGTCCGCAATCTTGCTCCCCGCCGCTTGCTGCGGGTTCCACACCACCACGTCCTTCAATCCAGTCGCCTTGATCTCGACGCCCCCACCCGGCCAGGTCACCTCGTACTTTTGCGATGCGTCCTCGTACACAGAGTCGGTGCATCTCCGGACGTCCACCCCCGCCCTCGTCTCCGTCTTCGCCGTGTTCCGTCCTTCTTCGGTCGCCTCCGTCTTATCGTAGTACCTGACGTTCTGCAACGGAAACACGAGCACTTGGCTCGCCGGCGCGCGAATGTAGTTATGAAATAGCGCCTGGAACTCGAGGTTGTCGGACGGATAGACGCTCGACGTAGACGTGTTCGTCACATGCAGATCCGTGCTCAATTGATGCGCCGCCAGCGTCACCACATACGCGAGGTGGAACGATCGATCGTACGTTGCTTTGATGCTTGCCGTCGGGTCCAGCGCTGTTGCGCATCGCTAAGCACCAACACAGACCTATCACAGGAGTCGCTCACTCAGACGGACAGACACACCCGACGCGTCGTCCATAACGACGCCGTCAAACGTCCACACTTGGTTTCTCGCGAAACCGTGTTGCCCGAGGCGTGCGTGCTCCGGGTGGCTCGGCGCACCAAAGCATGGAAATACAATCGGGATGCCGCCTCGGACGGGCTTGGTGCCGTCGAGCGCCGCCTTGGAGGACACGAACAATCTTTGGACAGGTGTGGGGTCGGAGAGAGTGCCTGTCTTCCAGGATACGACGGTGGCCCCGTACAGGAGTAGCTCTGCCGACGAGCCCTAGATAGACGTTGAGCTACAGAGGAGGATGGTAATAGAAAGGACGTACGTTTGGATGCGTGAGGACGAGACGACGATCAGCTTGTTGTACCGGCATGAGATGAAGATGTGGCTGAGGGTTTTGTTATGTGGCGCCTCCAAAACAAGGCTTGACTCGTCCCTCCCACTGCTCGCTCCCCTCGTCAGCACCACGATGGACTCGTCTTTCAATCTAGAAGACGTCAGAGTTTCCTTACCCCCCACCCCCTCTACGCACTGACGTCCCTCTAGATCGCCCCGATTGCAGTCCTAATGGACGAGCTGCGCTCAGAAGACGTCCAACTCAGACTCAACGCCATACACAGCATACCCACGATAGCTCTCGCCCTAGGGCCAGATCGCGCCCGGGACGAGCTCGTTCCGTTCCTTCAGGACTCTGTCGACGATGAGGACGAGGTCTTGCTCGCCTTGGCAGAGGAGCTCGGTCGAAATTTCGAGGAATACATCGGTGGTCCACAGTATGCTCACGTTCTGCTCGGTCCTTTAGAGAATCTCTCCGCCGTAGAGGAGACGTTGGTTAGAGACAAGGTACGCGTCTTGACTCCACCGATGGCTCCTTCTCTCATCCTTTCCTCACAAGGCCGCAGAATCCATCTCCAAAATAGCTGCCGTTCTCTCGACGGTCCAGATAGAAGAATACTACATCCCCCTCTTAAAACGCCTATCCCAGGGCGAATGGTTCACCTCGCGGACTTCCTCTGCCGCGCTCTATTCGCCCGTCTACCTCAAGGTGTCGCCTGCCATCCAGGATGAATTGAGAAAAGCGTTTGCTGCCCTTGGAGCCGACGATACACCCATGGTCCGGCGCGCCGCAGCACGGTGGCTTGGCGTATGTGTCACGTCATCGTCGCCCGTTCCACCTGCTCATGATCCTGTTTCTACAGCCTTTGCTCAAGAACCTCTCCAAACACCACGTCCTATCAGATGGCTTGCCAGTTTACCGCAGACTTCAGTCGGATGACCAAGATTCCGTGCGCCTATTGACAGTTGAAGATCTGATTGTCATCGCCCAGCAACTTACGCCATCCGAGGTCAAGGAACAACTCTTGAAGCAAATAAGGCATAGCGTTTCTGATAAGAGCTGGAGAGTACGATACATGGCCGCCACTCATTTCAACGAGGTGTGTCACCATCAGAGTACTATCGCCACGAACAGTGACACCATCATATCTTTTAGCTCGCCGAGGCAGTTGGCGCAGAGTTGGTCAGAGAAGAACTGATCGGACAGTATGTTCAGCTCTTGAAGGACAACGAGGCGGAAGTGCGGACTGCTGCTGCCGGTCAGATTCCAGGTACCGTTGCGATTACATTTTCATGCGCGTCGTTGGTGCTGATGTTGTCCAACTCCAGGGTTCTCTAAACTTATCGAAAGAGACGTCATCTTGGCACGCATCGTACCCTGCGTTCGAGATTTGTCTCATGATACATCGCAACATGTTAGGGCTGCTCTCGCAAACCAGATTAGTGGACTGGCTCCACTTCTTGGTCGTGAGGCGACGGTCGAACATTTGTTACCTTTATTCCTTCACCTGTTGAAGGACGAGTTCCCCGAGGTTCGCCTGAACGTTATTAGCAAACTCGAAACTGTCAACGGTGGTATGAAGGGTTTTTTTGACAATATATATGTGGATCTCCCAGTCTGACTCCTGCTTCTTTGCAGTTATTGACATTGAACTCCTGTCGGATAGCCTCCTTCCTGCCATTATCGAGTTGGCAGAAGACAAGTCATGGCGTGTTCGGCAAGCGATTATTGAGTACATTCCTCTACTCGCAACGCAGCTGGGGAGACCATTTTTCGACGAACAACTCGGGACGTTGTGCATGTCCTGGTTAGGAGATACCGTATTCAGCATACGCGAAGCCGCAACTATAAATCTCAAGAAATTGACTGAAGTTTTTGGTGTTGAGTGGGCCAAGGTCGCCATTGTCCCCAAAGTTGTAGGCATGGGTCAGCATCCTAACTACCTGTACCGGATGACCACTGTACAAGCTATCACGGTTTGTCCGCAGCTACTCAAATCCCGAATCCTACTGACACCATTACAGACTATTTCACCCTCGTTGACCCTACCCATAATTCAAATGGAAATCATAACACCCCTATTACAACTTGCTGTTGATCCAATCCCCAACATACGATTCAACGTTGCCAAGGCTTTGGAGGTTTTGGCGACCTCGTTTGGAGACGTGCCTGAGGGGAAAGAATTTGTGAGGCAAAAAATCGCTCCTGTCTTGGAACAACAGAAGAATGATGGAGATGCTGATGTTCGGTATTTCTCGGCACGTGCACTGCAAAAGGCACTGTCAGTGCTAGAAAAGTCCGGTAGGCACTCACCCCGTCCTTACAAGATCGTACTCACTTTGTTACGCAGGATGACATTGAAATATTTGGTGAAATAAGCGTAATACCCAACTACTCGTCTTATTCAGAACGTGGACAATCAGGCAAAGAGTAAAGAGTACTGTACTTCCCCTGCAATCTGACGAGTTTCAATCGGGCTGCTGTCTACCAGAGTGGATCTATTCGCTTCCATGTGGGCGCCTATGTCACTACTTCCATTGTGTGGTGGACCCGTGCACCGTTATAATCTTAGTGTCTATAAGCGACTACCTTAATTAGGAGCACAATAACAATGCTGAACGCAAAGTGCTGTTATCCCAAGGAACCACAGATCACCATATGGAGCACAAAAGGGTGTGAGGATGTAAAAAGGGCGGCTCGCCTTCCTGCTCTCCCCAACGTTTTTTCATTTTTCCCGCTTTCATTCTGATCCTTCTCTTCATGGGCTGTGCCCTCTTCTCGATGTCCAAGACACGATCTCTCTCCTGTACGTTACTGTTCATCTGGATGGCTCTTTCATTTCCTTTTGTGAATGGGTCACTCATAATGAGCGATGCTGGGAATTGCTCTCCAAATGAATTTTGGTATGAACCGATTGGGGATTGTGTGCCTCTTGGCAGACGGTCATTAGAGGGTGTGCCCCTGTAAGGTGTCTTCCTCTCGATGGTGACCATAGGGCTAATTGACACCACTCTAGCGATGGAACAGCGTGTCCTTCAAAAGGGAGTTGGTATTGGTCAAGCCGTACGCGACGTCACCTGTGTGTCAAAGTGCCTGTTGTGCTTACACTGTGTACAGAACTGTCTGCTTGTCTGCCCGCAAGTCCGATACCAGACGTGTCGTTTCCGGGTTCGGTGTTGTGTCCTAGCGGTTTCACATGGAATACTACAACGAGCAGGTGCGTCCAAGTCGGACATATCCAACGCTCGACTGCCTGCGGTACCAGGGAGTTTTGGTAAGAATGATCGAGAAAAGTCAGATCGTAATGTCTCAACTTTGACAGGTTTTCTGAGAAAGCGACTTGCCTTCCCCGTCGTGACTTCAGTCTTCCTAGTATACGGTGTCCGTTGGGATGGTATTGGAGTACTCAGCTGACAAGCTGTGCTCCTGCGAATCCGAAAGCACTTTCATCTCTGACGTGTGGAAATGACTTTGTCTGGTCGCCGTCAACTTTGATGTGCCAAAGAGCTGCTTCACCATCGCGGCGTTCTTCATTTAGCAACCCCCCTGGTCCCTCGCCGTCTCCATCCCAAAACCAACGTTCACGCAAGCGTAGTCTCAAATCACGAAACATCAGCTTGTGTCCAGCTGGGCTCGACGCCTGTCCCATCCTGAGGGCCAAGGATTTCAGCGACTATGAATGTGTCGATCCGAAATACGATCTGCAGCATTGTGGAGGTTGCCCAATGGATGGGCAGGGGCAAGATTGTACGGCAATCGAAGGGGTCTGGAATGTCGAGTGCATCGGAGCACGCTGTTCTGGTTCGTACGTCCATTAGAGTCCGTGATACATCCTGATTAAAATTATATAGTGTTGACCTGCATGGCTGGATATGCCCCAAGCATAGATCAAAGGACCTGTGTCAAACTGTAGTCTTTCTGTTTCCACTCACTTTGAATCTATCTACTTGTGACATCCCGAACGTCCCATTGTGGAAAACTGACATTTAGAAATCTCAGAGACTCACCTTTTCACTTTCCCCGCTATCCACACTCGAAGCTACTTTGAACTGATTAATCGTTTCTCGAGGCAATCTGGCCCGTTCCTTCAAAACATATGGTTGACTTCCGCACCCCATTTACCTCGCACACATGGCGATCCACGTTCTCGTCAGATCAAACAACAACGGGTAGAGCATGTAACCTTATCCATATATATATATAAACTGGGGATTAGTGGCCTCACTCTTCGTCCACCCATTGATCCGCAATAGATCCAAGTTTCGGAAGATGGTAACGTGAAAGTCCACCCCTGGAGGCACCCAAGAACGCCTGAATTCTGGGTCATTCGAAGTAGGAAAGCTGTGAGCGAGACTCCCATATCCATGGCTTGTGGACCCTTACGCCATTGAAAATCCTGAAACACAAAGGAGAAAAGCTAGAAGTGCGCAGATCCATGACGGAAATTGCAATACAACGGCAAGGATGTGAGCGGTAAGCAGAGGCGTCATCAAGAGTGCCGCCTGGTATGCTACTTGTGGTCACATTCAAATACATTGAAAGGTGATGGAACTCGCTGACCATGAAAACGAACGTAGTCGTTGTGCGTTTCTGAAACAAGTAATGCAAGAGCTGAACACCAGCCGGGACGTAAGCACGAGCGGAGACAGAGAGCTTTGTCGAACCTGATATCGGGCCTAGTAGATAGGCGAACGCGGCCAGAACGTCGACGCGTATACCATAGGTTGTTTCCCGTTCATTGTGATGGCTATGCTCTGTGCTCGTGGAGATCATGGTAGACAACGGTAAGCTTCCAGATTGGTAGGATGTTGGGTTCTCCGAAAACCAAACCCTCGAAGACTTTGGCGGGAAACTAGAAGGATCATCTGGGGGTGGTGTCTGTGAAACGAGTGAGAGACATGCGAAGAGTGGATGTGCAAGCGTACATAGGGGGCAAAGGCGCCAGCGACGTTGGAGGACATCTTCCATAGGGACATTCCCGGTTTGGACCAAATTGTCGCATGGTGGTGGCTGTGCACGGGAAATGCCGGGCGGGCTCTGATTCTGCAGCCGTTGACTGTGGTTCACAGTACCCGTCAAGTCATCGAGCAAGAAAACGTCGTCAGCGCTGATCGACCGCCCCAGTCATGGTGAGTACCCGTCCTTCAGCCCCTACAATCCGCCCCGCCAATTTTTATGCCAAATCATGCTCGGGAAATGTCGGATGCTCTTGTGGAGGTCCAGATATACCAGCTTTCTGACAAGTCTTCCAGGCTGATAACTCGGCACCCGTCACCCTGCGTACGCGCAAATTTATAACCAACCGTCTTCTCTCTCGCCGCCAGTTTATTCTCGATGTCCTCCATCCGTCCCGTCCAAATGTTTCAAAATCCGAGCTGCAGGAAAAGCTTGCGACCCTGTATAAGGCTGACAAGGATCGTGTTGTCCTCTTTGGCTTCCGAACGCACTTTGGTGGTGGAAAAAGTACTGGATTCGCTCTTATTTACGATGATGAGATCTCGCAAAAGAAGTTCGAGCCCAAGCACCGCCTAATCAGGGTTGGTCCATTGTCCTCGTTGTTTGCGTTCCTCACCTTGCACTCTTAGAGTGGTATTCAACTAAAGGTCGACAGACCTTCTCGAAAACTACGGCACGAAAGGAAAAACCGCGCGAAAAAGGTAGGCCCTTCATGGATTATTCGCCCTCGCGTACTCATACCATCTGCGTATCAGGTCCGGGGAACCAAGAAGTCCAAGGCCGCAGAGCCACCCAAGAAGGGAAAGTAGTGCTTCCGTGTCGACATCCGACTCTTCACTTTTTCCCCCCCACAACATCAGCACTCGTAGTAGCCGTGGCGAAGTTGTATATATGGCATATGTCATTGTACCCCGTACAGAACCATGGATCACATGCACATGCAAACAGCCTGAGGGGGGCCTCCCATTAATGCATGAGATTTAAGTATATTACAACATCTATTGGATACGATGGGTATCGTGCGAGAACGACAAAGGTTGTTCACGAAGTGGCAAACGATGACAGCCTAAAAACCCAATTTCTTGTGTATGATATCTGGATCTTCTTGGTATTCCTCTGCCGAGACCCACATCTACAAAGATAACGTGAACAGTGTTTTGAAGACGCTAGGTCAGTGTCATACCTTCTTGAAAGTCCCCAACCCTGCAAGGATAGAACCACCTATCCAGGTAGAGTACTTCCTCTCTGGAGGTGCGTAGATTTTAATCTTGACGTCCTTTAGAGCCAACTTCTTAACCTCATTGAGGAGGCGATCACCAAAGCCTACAGTGGGCAATACGCAAAGTGAACGCACATAGTGACCATCGATAGCTTACCTTTACATAATGTGCTACCCCCACTTAGGACAATGTTCGAAAAGAGACTCTTGCGCAGATCCAGATCGACTCTGTTAATGGAATCGACCACAACTTGGTGGACACCGGCGTACTCTTGGCCAATGAGCTCAGGGTTGAACAGGATCTCTGGAGCTCGAAATCGTTCAGAGCCGAGCTGGGGCATTTTCAAGCTGAGGTTACCAAGCGTAGTATTAGCACATACCTGAACCACGTTCCCATCAGGCAGCCGGAACTCTTCTGGACGCCCGAGAGTATCTTTCTCCTCCTTAGAGGGGTTCAACGCTATATAACAGCACTTTTCCTTGATTATCCGTACAACTTCTCGTTCAGCCGTTGTATGTAGATGATGGCCGGACTTCCTTAAAAGCAACTGTAGGTGGTTGGTAACATCTCTGAAATGCTTACTCAATTCGTAGTTGTGTGAGCAGGCTGGGTTGTATGTACCTCCCCGCAACATCCACTCTACGAATTGCATGAGGCATTGAAAAGCCCTCGAATACAGGCACAGCGTGTGTGACACCATCACCAGAGTCGAGTACGATGCCCGTTGTTCGCCCGGAGGAATAACTTCGTCCTCTCATAGTCAGTATCAAGTAGACATTTCGAGCGATGAACTTACAGTGACAGCACAGCCTGCACTGAAAGGAATAGTGCAGGGACATTGAATGTATCAAAGAAGATCTGCGCAGCAACGTCGCGATTGCTGCGAGGATTCAACGGGGCTTCGGTCAAAAGCACGGGATGCTGTAAGACGAGTGTTTGAGGTGAAGTGCGGGTTACACTAGAGCACGTCTCACCTCTTCGCTGAGTGTTCCAAGCTCCTCCGCATATATCCAACTCCATATACGCTCCATGTCATCCCAGTCGGTGACGATCCCATGCTCCATGGGATATTTAATTTTTAAGAGACCACGAAATTCTTGCGCTCGGCGACCGATGAAAACATCCCCTTCGAGAGCACCGGCCATGACGCGGACATGCTTCGGTCGCCCGACACTACAGGACAGTGTGAATCGTTCCGAGTTCCTTGCCAAACGGGGTGGGCGACATACAAGGATGGGAAGAAGCATTTTGGATGATCTTGACCAGCGAAGCCGGCCTTGATAGTACCTGAACCCTGAGAGGACCAAGGTAAGCACACGGACGCGACGGCCAGTAAATGGTGCAGACATTGTCGATCACGACCGGTTGGTTGGTCAAGACATCTTCGTACTCTGCCATCTTTTGAGAGTGTGGGCCTGTCAGATTCAAGTCACTAGGAGAATGGTATTGATATGTTGTCGCGGACTCGCGCTGCCCAAGGGACGTCTGTGATCAACGCCAAACCGCGTTACGCGGTCCTTAGCCACAACACCAGACCCCGCCAAATGTTCCACCATGCTACAGCCACGTACCATCGTCATATTTTTGCTTTCCTTCCTCATATCACACGTCGTACGTAGCAAAACTGTTTCTTGATTGGCCGGCAGCCAGAACCTCGTCCCCAGATACCAGTCCGAGGCATCATGGCCAAGTGGGAGGTCACCAACTTTTGCAAATGTGAGTCCTACTATTGGTGCTGTTCGCAAGACAGTCGAACGTGACGCTCGTAGGCATCTGCTTCCAATCGAACTATTCCATTTTGCAAATGGATGCTCCAGATAACCCGTCCAAACCATGTCTCTCCTGCACTAAACAATGGTGTCTGGACCAGCAGCTCACTATTTGTGACGGAGCTTCTCTCGGCGACACAGATCCTGACACGGCGACAGGCAAGGAAGGTGATGTCGAAGCGAGATGTTTCCGTCAGCCTCGATGTTTTGGCGTTTGTGACGATTTCTCATATCTGACTTAGAGCGCGATTCACCCAGGGACCAGCTAGTCGTCACCCTGTTTCTTTTGACTGTTTTTGGCTTGTTACTGAGTGCCGGGATCAAGAACCGCATGCTGAAGGCAGGGATGGACCCCAATATACCGTGGCTAGTGGGCAGGCGGTGGTGGGAGGTGTGCCAATCTCCATGTCAAGTCAAATTAATCACTCAGCCTTTCTTAGGAGTGGATGCCTCATCGCCACTTGGAAGAGTACCA
>JBBPTP010000149.1:21610-31725 GCA_038094195.1 Pulveroboletus aff. carminiporus | reverse complement strand
TGGATTACCTCGTCGTCGACACCCCTCCCGGGACATCAGATGAGCACCTGAGCATCGTGCAATACCTCAAGGAAAGTGGAATCGACGGAGCCGTGCTCATCACGACCCCACAAGAAGTGGCTCTGCAAGATGTGCGGAAAGAGATTGATTTCTGCCGCAAAGTCAGCCTACCGATCCTCGGCTTGGTTGAGAACATGTCCGGTTTCGTATGTCCTAACTGCAAGACAGCGAGTCAAATTTTCAGACCAAGTACGGGAGGTGCGGAGAGGTTAGCTAAAGAGACCGGAGTGGAGTTGCTGGGCAAGGTGCCATTGGATCCTCGGATAGGGAAGAGTGCAGACTACGGCGTCAGCTTCTTGGACGAATACCCAGACAGCCCTGCATCAACAGCATATTTGAGTATCATCGATAGTGAGTCGGACCAGTGTCTTGGTGGTGCATTTGCTCACTTCCGCACCAGGAATCAAATGCATCCTTGGTGACGACTGAAATAGACACGATATCCATATCCCTCGCTCTATTCGTAGCCCCTCGTCCGTATCAAGTATAACATATCTATTGTGATAACTATGCGTGACATTCTGGTCTGATGATCCAAAGCGTGTACATGAATGCCTCCGGCAAGTCCAAGATCAAACCTCAATTGTCCATCACCTCTTGACCCCTCCTACCCGCAAACTCGAGTGGCATTTCGCTCATCGGTGCGTCTACCTCCGACTCTTGGTCCGTGATGTACCTCCCGATGGGTGCTATGCCTGCCAAACCTCCTGGTAGCCCTTCCACGCTCTCGTGTATGGAAACGGTGGAAAGGGTTCGAAGCAGTTTGCGTACCGTGATATCACCCCCGGTGGTCGATGAGGCTCTCGACCTCGCAGGAACGATGTACGTCTCGCTTGGGAACTCTACCCCATTACTAGCTGTGGGAAGACCATCAACAGCCGCTGGTAGAGGGTGTTGTGTCATTGACGCCATTGGAGAGGTGGATTGCCGGGTAGAGGGTAAAAGACTGGACCGCCGAGCATAAGTGACAACGGGATCAGTAGGATCAGTAGGCTCTGTCGCGCGGAATGCCTCTGACGCTGTTATAGTCGGAGGAGCGAGGGTATCCATACGATCACCATCTTGTCCGGGGCTGCTCACCCGAGGTAACGATGCGTTCAGAAACCTGTTGTCTCTTTCCGTCGTAGGTGACCTTACTGAGTGCACCGGCGATGAGCCCGGCGAAGACTGGACTTGATCCTCCTCGGCCACGCTGGGGAACGGGGTAGTTTCGGGTCTCATTCCTCGCACCTCCATTCTATAGTCCTCGATTTCTTTCCACAATGCATCTCTAAAATCATCGAGCGTCTCGAGCTTTTCAATGTCTCTCCACTTCTCAAACTTTGTGGGGCAATCTGGCTCGTCGGATTCTTCATGGTATGCTGCAAGCCATGGGTGTGACAGGGCGTCAGGAACAGTGATGCGGTTGGAGGGGTCGAATGCGATCATCTTCTCCAGCAAGTCAAGAGCTTCGGGTGAATAGTTAGGTTGGGAAGGGGACAGAATTTCGGTACCTGCCTTGGTCGTCTGCGGTTGGCAGCAGTTTTCTGAGAGGAATGGCTGGTTTGATAGGCAAGGACCGAATATAAGCCTCTGCCTATTGTCCATCAGTAAGCTGTCGTTTCGCCTGCTACTAGTTGCACACCATACCTTTTCACTGCCTATTCGGTGGACGACATTTTCCTCCGGAGTGCCCAGGACGTCAAGAATTTTGTTAAGTTGATCCACTGGCGGCGACCACTTCAGAATGAAAAGAGTTGAAGTATAATCTACGTAGACTGACCATAGCTGCGAGCATAATCATCAGGACATTACGCCAGTCTGGATAGACGAGCTTACTCTTTCCCTTTAAACAATGGTCTCCCAAGGAGCAATTCGGCGAAAATGCATCCTATCGACCAAACGTCAACTGTTGTCTGTTATCTCAGCATTTTCCATATCCTCCGACGAGTGTCAACTTGTCCACTAACTAGCTGTGGTATATCCTCTGATAGCTTATGTCAGACGGAAAGTAAGTAGAGCAACACCACGACATTTACCTGAAAGCGAGCATAATTTCTGGTGCCCTGTACCACCGTGTTGCAACATATTCAGTAAGGTGCGTATTAGCATATTCGTCGGGCATAGCATCAAAACCTCGACTTAAACCAAAGTCACAAATCTTTAACTCGCAGTCCGAGTTGACCAGCAGATTCCCTGGTTTCAGGTCTCGATGTATCACCGAGGCTGAATGAATGTATTTCATTCCTGTGTAAAGCAAGGGTCATATGAGACAAAAACATGAGTCTGGGAGATTTACCTCGGAGGATCTGATAAAGAAAGTACTGGACATGTTCGTTAGTAAGGGTCTGTCCGGATTTAATGATTTGGTGTAGATCGGCTGCCAACGTTCAGTGACAAACCCTCGCGATCGATTTCCAGATACAACAGACCTTCCATGGGCTATTGAATTGCGAAAGGCATATCAATATCGCTGCTGGCTGCAGTAGTTGCAGAGCTCACCTCCATGAAGATGTATCTATATGAAAAGTTGAGCGCGAGACGACAACATTGACAGGTTTAGAGATAACCCACATTTCTTGGAAATCCGGTGATATGGCATCTACGTCGATCAACCCCGTGATGTTCTCATGGTTCGCAAAATGCCTTAAAAGAGTGATCTCCCTGAGGGCGCGCTTTGCAAGCTGGACTTTTTCGAACACTCGAGTGACCAGTTTGATGGCGACAGTTTCATGCGATATCTCATCGGTTGCCGACCTGCGCCAGCGGTGTGAAAGAGGACGGCGTTCTTGCAGCAGCACGACTCACACGACCACTCCGTACGCCCCCGAACCCAGCTCCCTCACTAGTTTCCATCGCCTCTCGACGTGGAATGCCTTGCCAAAGGAAGACATGAATGTGTGGTATCCTCTACAACATACTGCAAATGAATCCAACAGGTGCCTGATACACGAAATGGAGTACCTTTTTTTCAAGGAGTGATGTTCGTTGTGCTGATTTGAGCGTCGCCGAACCCGTGATCGACCGCGATCCATGCTCTCTGAAGCAGTAGAAGCCACGGGCGACGAGGACTGGTCATTGCTGCTGCTACTGCTGCTGGAAGGATTCGCCATGTTTCGGAATGAAAGAAGACCCGTTGAGGGGTGCTGCCTCGTTTATGAATTGCCGCCGCCGCGTATCATAAAGGCACCCTGGCTGCACACACAATGCAGCGGGGGCGTCCAAGACCGTAATGGATGCAGCAGACCGGAATCAAGTGACTGAGCTGGCAGCGAAAGACTGCCACCGAGATATCTAATTATATAAGGGACTTATATATATGATTCACGGATATAAGCTACCGTAGGGCTACACTACAACTTCAAGTCACGGAAATAAAATACCCGCCTTGATCATTACAACACATGCTTATACCGCACTCAAAACCGGATCGATCGGCGTCGACGGCGTCGACGAAGGCGTGTGGTCATCCTCCCCAAAAATGTCCAAGAATCCAGCGACCCTAGCCTTGTTTCCTGCCTTCTTAGTCACGTACTCGCGCAAGCCCGATTTCAAGCTGGGCTGCTTGTCCACAAGCTCCCGAAGCTGCTCCTTGGGAAGTTGGAGGAGTGCTCCAAAACTCGCAGGAGCGATCACCTTGGCACACCGGATGAATCCTTCCCACAAGTGAGGATTTTGCCATATTTTCTTCGTGATCAAACGGGAGAGTAAGGTAGTCGAAACAAAGGCAACTAGTGATTTGTACGTCGTAACAGCCTGGATCACCTGGCCCAAGTTGCCATTAGTCATCGACCTGATTGTTCGGGAAATAACACACGGTTCGAAGGAATAACACGGGCAGGACAGGCTCGTCGACTATTTGTTGCATCACCACAGCAAGAATTTCGGAACGGAAAACATCCGTCATCGAGAAGCAGATGCCAATGGCTGAGGAAACATAATGTCGCGTAAACATGAAGGCGGACATCAGGTCAACATACACACCTTCGATAGCACTCCTGAGTCCAATTTCCTTTTCGGACTCGTGAAGTAAGACCATGAGTTCCGCCGGCGTCAACAGTTCGCTCTGCCGGACGCGAGGTAGGTTTGATGTGACACTCCCAAATGTTTGTGGTGGGGTGGTGACGACGGAGCTGAATACAGAACGAACTAGATTCTTTGGCTCTTGTTGGCCATTGAGTATCGAAACAATTCGGGGAAGGTAGCGCATGATGTCCGCCTACAGTATTTGGGTCTAGTCATAAGATTGTGGATGTGAATCAACTTTACCTTATCCATCTCTGCGATGATTGGAATGAGAAACCGTGCATCGAGATCACGCTCGCTAATAAGGCCTTTGACTAAAGCCACAAGCTGCGCACTAGGTCTGCCATGTTCCGTGAAGATAGTCAGAACTCTGAGTGCAAGCGATTCGGAACCTGGGGGGCAGGTCCGCATGAGTGTAAGCAGTTTGCCGTTGCTTGACCCCAGAGATTTGATCAGGGCAGTGATTAGGTCTTGAACTGCTTCCTGGACAGAAACGTCCATTTGACCGTAAGCCGAAAATATTCTGAAAAGAAGTTGGCTGTCGAGAGATGCCGCAAGTTTAAAAAAACATACTCGTCCAAGAATTCCGGGACTTTTACAGATAGCGCGAATAGCAGTTCGACATGCTGAAGCACGAGGGACTTTTCGGCCGGTAGATCAATCTCTTCGGACAAGTATGGAGTTTGCATGAGTTCTTCAGATGGCAACTGACCATCCTCCATATTTTCGTCCTCTTCGCCACCGTTTACAGTTACGGTTTTTGCGTCCTTTGGTGAACGCTTTTGCAAACGACGGAGTATCTGGAGTGCAAAGTCGCGTATCATACTATCCATGGGCTCGATGCCTGGTACCCATCGCCTTACAGTATTGATTGCAGCGCGACGTGTGACAGATTCTGTACAGACTGTCAACATGCACGTCAAAAATATAGGCGTCGGCACGATTGCTATACCTGGGTGTGTCGTTAGATCTAACAAGACACGAAGTGCCTCCGCTCGTAATGAGGGGCGCTCAAGCACGAATTCGCGAAGGCTCGTGAACCCAACATGCATCCTATGGCCCGCATCAATACAGTCATAGGTTCGAGAGAACGTCAGTGAGACCTACTTTTCAGGGTCGACAGAGAGGTCGCGTAAAAGATCCAAAACATCCGCTGGTATGGAGGGGAGATCTAGAAGGAATTTCGCGAATGCCTTATCCTTACTGTCCGGTTTTCCTTCCGCCTTGCTTCCAAGAATGGTCTGATATGAGGAGACCATTTGGTTCAGCCAGGTGTCGTAGTTGGATCGCTGGTCATTCGAGGTAAGGGTTGGACGGAGTCGTGATGATAGACTCATACCCAATTGGACCTGTTTCCAATCCTTATGCGATCGTTATACCACTCCTCGTTCATCCACGCAATAGCAAGACGTAATCTGGATGAACACGTTAAAAACGAACCAACATCTAAGCGGCGGAAGCCCGTACCGGGACGGGAAGTCTACCATGATGTAGTCGCAGAGAGCTTGCCGTAGCTTGTCTTGCCGCGAAGACAAGTCTGCAAATTGTTCTCCCTCTCCATCTGGATTGTCCTCATTTTGTGGCGCGTCCAAAGCAGGATCGGTAACTCGAGTTATCATGCGAACAATGAGCAACATCCACATGTCGTCAGAGAGGGCGCTCGAAGACAACGCATGAGATGCCTCTTGCAATTCCTCTCCGCCGTCACATATGCGATTGACGGCTCCCCGCATGAGAGTCACTCGATCAGATTCTGTGAGGTCTTTTGGTGACGGCAACTTGAAGTTGGTCAAGTCAAGGCTAAATGCAACTTCGGGAAGTTCTGTGACGGTCTCCTCTTCATCCACAACCTTAGCACCACCAGAAAGCTGTTGGAAAGTTGTTCAGAAAGGAATCAGACGTCTAGAGAAATCTACCTACCGCTTCGTTCAGTCGATCCGGCTCGTATTCCATCTCCTCTTCGTCGATGTCCATCTTAAGGGGATCAACCGGCTCATCTTTGATAGAAGTTGTCTCCGAGGTTGACATCGCTTCATCCACGGTACCGTCTAGCGGTTGTAGAGTTGTCCCGAGTTGTCCCTCTCTGCCTTGTCTGTACGCCTGAACCAGACTGAGCAAAGAAGGTTCTGTAAACGCTTGCAGGTTAGCGACGATGAGGTCCGTAACAAGCGCGATAGGTAACGTTGTAAAATCGAAAGAGGCAAGGAACGCTGCCGAGTTGGCTACGGCGTTGTCGACCTCTACCTTGAGTCGTTTGGCATCTGTGGGTTGATCAGCAGCTGGGCCAGTAGGAAGGGGCCTTTTTTTGACAGCCTCGGCCGCAGTGGCTGCAACAGCCGCCTTGCGCGCCTTCTCCTCTGCGGAGGCTCTCTCCATCCGCGCCGCTTGTTGGGAGAGTGCCTCGTTGATCTGAGCGCCAAACGCAGAGCCGTGAGGTCCCCTAGAGGACATCGCGTATCAGCAAATGAGACAGTGAATGCACCAAGAGACTGGCCTGGAAATGTGTATCAACAGTATTCGAATACTCTTTTCGACACTTTTCACGGCAGAAGCTGACAACCCGGCGAGTGCGGCAGGCGACCATGATGCTAGAGATGACACGACCAATTGCACCAAAGTGGGACGCTGTTTGACCAAGTTACTCCAGCTGTTCAAGACGGCTGTCAGGATGTCGACATTTCTGCCGATAGTGTCAAGGGGGTGATAACCAGCCGTGGGCAGACAATAGGCTTACTGGCTGGTGTACAAAATGGTGATGACGTTTTCCAGGAGCTTCATGCCTTCCGCTTCCAAAGCCGTGGCAGAGATAAAAGGGTGGTCGGCTGGAACGTTTGCAATGCTTGGGTCGTTCTTGTTTTGGAGCTGTCAAAGATGGTTAGCTTCATTATGAACCGTCGCTCAGAGGGACAGCTACCCTCGGATCAGAAACCCCTCGCGTCTGTAAGAGAATGACCCGTTGCATGAACTTGACGGCGGAGAGTTTGACGCCGTTATTCACGGTGGGTGATGCGACAAAGTCAAGGATGCGGGATTTGGACTGGCAGAGAACGTCCCACTGCTGGCGGTGCGTGCGGTTCGTACATCTGCGCGGGGGTGAGGTGTGTCGTGTGAGACACAGGATGAGCTGACTTACAGGGAGCGAAATAAGAGCGGGTAGACGGCGGTCAGGCATTGGACGGCGACCTTTACTGTGCGTGCGTTTGGGTCATGCAAGAGGTTCGCCAATGTCTCGACGGACTGGGACGCGACTACGGAGACGACATTGGAAGAGTGCTAAGAGAAAGACGACGAAAACTGACGTTGAGAGCGGACGTCTTGGGAGAGGGTTGAGCGGGCGATGGCAAAGTGGAGGAGGTCGAGCACCCATCTCTTGAGGAGGGAGTCACCCGCGCCGGAGACGGTTTTGATGAGGGTCGTACAGAGGATCGGAATCGGTGCTGGGTGGGCCTCCAAAGACTCGCGCAAAGTAGCGAGTAAATCAGCCTGTTCTTTCGAGTCGGCTGGCACTGCCAACGCTGCTGAAAGTGCTTGCAATGGGTCAATCGGATTCCCTGCCATCACTGAACCTGTCTGTCAATGGTCAAAACTCGTCCCCCGTCCGCTCAACCTCTGTTCCCCGTCGGAGTTCAAACTATCCTCATACCACCATGGTATCCTCGTCCCTTCCAGCACCCAGCCCCAGCTCACTCTTCTCCAGGCAGCCCAGCAGTCACAAGGCATACAGACTCTCCTCGAGGCAGAGAAGGAGGCCGCCAAGATCGTACAGCAAGCCCGCCAATGTACTCTTCATCCCTCCGTCTAGATCCAGCCCTCACTCACTCCCGTCTCTGACACAGACCGCGTCCAGAGGCTAAAGGATGCCCGTTTCGAGGCTTCCAAAGAGATCGACGAGTACAGACACGCAAAAGAACTCGAGTTCAAGGCGTTCGAGGCGTCGGTACGTCTTCCTCACTTCCCGCTCGTCATGCATCGCTCAAGGGCGCCTGCAGCACGCCGGCAACACGACCAGCGCACAAGCAGCCGTAGACAGGGAGACAGAATTCAAGCTCCAGGCGACGACAGATACATTCGAGGCCAACAAGAGTGCGGTCATCAACAAGCTCCTCGATCGCGTTGTACTCGTCAAACCCGAGCTCCATCGCAACCTCAAGAAACTCGGAGGTTCCGAAGCACAGTAATGTGTATAATACCCTTACATGCCACGATTATGGTCGAGTTGTCTCATATCTAGACGAATAATACGAATGAACGACGCCGCCAATGGGCTACAACTACATTCACAAGCTGGGGTTGTTCTCTGCCCACGTGCAGATCTAATCCGAGCCCTAGCTTGGTCTTGACACCGACGACTCGTGAGCCAACCACTGCAGTCCCACGGGCATGCTAGATGAAGGCAGTGGCGCAGGAGGGCGAGAACCATCAGGTGGCGACTGTGTGCTAAACGACCGCACAGAGTCTCGTTGAGGTGGACGGGACTGCGCGAAGTGCTGTGTAGCCGGTTGCCAATTACCGGGTTGTATACTAGATAGTGCCGCGGCGGTGTCCGCGGAGCCAAGATGCGGCCATTCCAAGAGTCCGCTGGCCTTCAGAGACGGCAACGACAGTGAGGGCGTTACGGAAATAGGTAGCTGCGAGGTTGATTGTGATCGTGCGTTTGAAACGGCCTGAAGTGTGGGGTCAATGTCAGCATCGTTTACCACGTCGTTCCCGTCGCGAGCATCATGTCCAGTCTGGACTCTGACTTCTGGATGCGAAGAGGGCGGATGGTACACTGTATCGTGCGGCGTTCGGCTGTGGGGGATGTAATTTGGCGACTGTACCGTTAACGAAGAGCTCATATCAGACCCTGCTCGAGAGACAGGAGATATGGATCCACTCGGTACCCCGACAGTGTGGACGCGGGTAGCGAGTGGTGGTGGCGGCATTGGTGGCGGCGGAGCTAGCTGTGCCCGCAACTGCTGCTGCCTATAACCCATCTGACGTTGGCTCAGATCCTGGATGCGTACACCCCAGATCTCTTCAAATTCACTAGACCAGTTCAACAACGTCTGGCTTGGTGGCTCATCAGCATATTTGAAGAGAGGCTATATCGTGGGTGAACTTTGGCAGCAATCCGACAGAACAAATCAAATACCCAAATCGCAACTCCCACTGATAATTTTGGCGTGTGAGCTAAGATCACCACAATAGCGGCCAAAGTAGAACTCACGGAAAATGCTGGATTTTGCCTTGTTACCAAGAGTATCAATAATCTTGTGTATCCTTTTCCGTGCCCACGTCAGGTCAAGAGGCGTCCCCATGTGACATCGTTGCCTCCCCTGCCGAACAAAGCCGATGATCAATAAGTGATTCTTGACAGCCCCAGACTTCACAGTGAATATTATCCAAATATACACACCAAACTAAGTGCAAACGTGCACGAACAATGGATGACGTGCATGACAAAAAAGCACCACGCTCCCATATTTGATGCAGTATCATACTGCGCAGCATATACCCATAAGCTGTCATCGGTAAAACGCATATGTTCGGGCAGGGCATCTGTCCATGCCTGGAACCAGCGAAAAGATCCATCAGTGAATAAGCAAACACTGGAATCGATGACATACGCCAATTCTCGTTTCCAGGTCTTGTAATCGATCGACGGGATATGGACCATTCTCGCATTCTACGTAGGTGTTCAACGCGATTCCATGTTGTAAAGAAGTAACTTGCCGTTCAAATCGTCCACGAGCCTCTCTGCTTCTTCGTGTAACAATAATAGCCGTATCAATTGACCGCTTTCCGAACACATACTATATGGTGGACTCGGTTTCGTTATGAATTCTGGAGAATATGAGCCCAAATCGGAAACGAAAAAGGTCACTACCTGGTATTGCAGTCAATGGAGATATCTCGAAGCTTGTTTCATCGATAGGGAGGCGAAGGTTTAGCTGGGAGTCTGTAGCCAGACGAGCTCGTCGATATAACATCCATCCAAAGCAATCTGAAATGAAAATGAGCCAAAACACACGGCGCGCGCATTCACGTTCTATGCAAGCATCGATTAA
>JBBPTP010000149.1:0-12459 GCA_038094195.1 Pulveroboletus aff. carminiporus | reverse complement strand
ATGTGTCCTCGGCATCGCGCCGAGCCATCGCCGAACGCTGTCGTCGTCCCCTGCTATAAATCCCAAGGAGCATGGATCCCCCCTCGTCGTTCGAGCCATGCACCCATACCAGCACATCTTTCTCCACCGTGGCCCCTCCCGCATCTTCTGGTTCCTCGTCGGCGCGGGTGCTGCGACCTGGTGGCACCACTCGTCCATCGTGCGCGCCCAGCACTTTTCCTGCCTGATGCACCCGCACCGCGTACAGGACTCTCCCGGCGACACCCAAAACCAGCAGGCCGCCGTCTGGAAATCGTCTTGGTGTCCAGACCGAACCTCCTCCGGGTGGCACCAGCAGCGCGAGTGGGAGCAGGACAGGGAGAGACTCAGGCACCTCCAGAAGCGCGCCGGAGAAACGGTCCGTAACCCCTTCCCGACGCATTCTCCACTCAACCATCACCCCAGGTCGTCGATCTCTCCGAGTCCACGCTCGACTCCATCGTAGCCGGTGCAGAGTCCCTAAAGGCTGTACGTTCCCGTCCTCTCCGTTCCACTTCACGAAATTCATGCGCAACATAGAAACTCGCCGAACTGCGTGCAGAGCGCGAACGTCTCGAGGCCGAAAAAAAAGTCGCCCAGCCGGATGCCTAAACAGCTACATCGCTCCGATCGTCCGCAAACAATCACCCCTCTCATCTAACAATTGGATCTTATCCCTATAGCTATTTATCGCCCGTCATGTCTAGCCGATGGTCGGCTTGTTGCTGTATGCACTTGTATAACGCTCCGACCTACGTACATGTAACCTCGACGCATGCGTCATTTCCGGACTCGTGATATTCATTTAATTTACAGAATCCCTTAGACCAATATCTCTTCCTCCGCTTGCGTGGCGCGAACGTAATCCGGCCTCTGTGGATCCAATTTACCTTGTTCCTCCGCTGGAGATTGACAAATATCAATGACTATGAGCACTTCCCTGAAGACATAATTCCAATTGACTCACGCGTCGCATGCCAGAAATAGATGATAAGGCCAGTGACAACGACAGCAAATGCTGGGAAATAGAGCCAGAACGGAGCAAAATGCTACACTGTTCTTGAGACCTGGGTCCAAGTCCAACACTGGCAAAAGACTTACGAATAGGAATAAACCTGTGACTGGCTGTCAACAACACAATCTGAACACGATTATACGACACTACACACCGAACAAGAGACCATAGAAATCACTCGTAAGCAGACTGATGTTGTAAAATGCTGACGAGGCAGAGCGGTACAACAGAGGGGCAGTCGTATACAGGACGAACATCGCTAGATGGACGGAATCAATGGATCACTAACAATGACCAGAATGCTCACCTGCAGTATACGCGAGTAAAAACCCGACTAGGATATAACGCTTGAGTGGTACACCACAACCAAGTGAGCAATTAACTTACTAGTTGCACCATTCCACGAGACCTGTGTCATACCGTGGTGTTCGAGTGCGGAGGCTTGAATTCCATTGATCAATGTTCCCCACATGCCCAGCTGTCCAACGACCTGTGATTTAAGAGCTGAGCTCGGTCGAACAGTGCGAAAAATTATCAACCTTACCTCGTAGAGGGGTCTCCTCCTGACGAGGTACTCTTCGGTGGCATTGGCTAAAATGAGCAATGTCCACTAACATGTCACCCGACAAGAATTGCGGAACTCACTGAAACCATACAAAGTCGCGCCAACGATCATGAAAGCATCACCCTTGCCTTTGTTCAAGGCGGGGAAGTTCTTATCCGTGAGCATGTCAGATGCAACGAGCATCCCAAGCCCACCAATGCACACCAGGACGCCCTACCGATGTCATAAATCGTTATGAATAATGCAAGCGTAAGAAAACCATGCTTCTGACCAGTATTTGTGTCCAGTGGTATTTGGTGCGCATGTACACCCAACAAAAGAACAAACATACGGGTATCGCCCAACTGAAGGAAAGTCAATTCCGGCAAGAGAGACATCAGTAAAGAAGACCTACGCATCCAGTAGCATGCATGACAACAAGTCGGTATAGTTGTATGCCTAGTTGGCCTGTGAGTGCGAATGGACACTCTGATTAGCCTGAATTGTCATACTTTGACGACAAGGAAGTTTCCTTCCACGTCACACGATGCAAGAATGAAATCTACAGAGGTTGTCAGAGTGATAGAGTAAATAATGTAGTGTGCGTACATTTCCATCCGTCGCGGAGGACCATCCGTGCCCATCCTCGTAAGCCATCTGTTGACATGCAATCAGGTCACTTCGTCTGGCACAACCAAACTCTCGTACAATTATATATGGTATACGGGGTATATATCGCGAATAGTGAGAAATACCTAGTGGTCCAAAAGGTTCAACGTCCTAGTCCGGTACAAGACTGGGTACGCACAAAAACCACGTCTGCGTAGTGGGCAGAGACCAATTCCTGAGTATTAGTTCGGTTGTCGTGACATTGGTCACCGTTATGCAGAGCGATACTACCTGCCCCGCGATGAGCGAGAAAATGAATCGTCTCGTCCAGAGACTTTTCCAGCGGGCCCAGACACTGCTCGTCCAAGCTCCAAAGGATGAATAATCGATCGGCGGTCGAACAGTGGTCCGCGATTCACTGCCATCTCGCGGGGACTGAACGGAGGATGCAGCATCATCGGCGTAGTCTCGCTTGTTGTCCATGGATCGTTGGGACATGAAACGATGATGATCCACCTGTGAAGACCCGGCTTTTCTTATCGGATGGGTGCGAAAACAAGGGTGATTGACCAATGGGAAGGTCGGGCCTGTTTCAGGAGTCCCCTACGACAAGGAGAATGTGGTGTCAAGCTTCTGTCAGTAGTTGGTTAATGTGGGCATGGCAGTTCGGAAATGTTCCAAGGAGAAAAGTAATTCCGGTGCTGTGCATAAGGCCAAGGCGGGTGCCTGGTGTACTTGCCGTCGGAGGGCAGTCTCACAGTCACACAAGCAGAGCTACCAGGAACAGAGATCTGGGAGCGCTCACTCAGTCCATTAAGTAAAAGGTCTACGGTACTGTACTGGTATAGCGTGCTAAGTCCTCTCCTGGAAGAATCGCTACGCACAAGCGACGTCCCTTGTCAGCCTACTCATCTCGTTGACAAGTCAAGAGACCCTACCTTGAGATGCTTTAGCTGCCATGTACACGTGAGGACCAGGACGACGATCTGTAGCAAGCTGTACCACACTGCCTTCGAGTTGGTCGCCTCACTCAAATCACGAAAGTCTGCTTCCCTCTCCCGTTGGTACTGTTGTTCGCGACGGATGTCCTCCAGCTTTTGATTCAGGTCGCGGACCTTGCCCGCCAGCTCAGAGACATGACTACGGTCACGTTCGGCATCCGCCTTGGTGTTGCCTACGATGACGTCCAGATAAAGTTTGATGTGGGTGCTCGAAAACCACGACGAGTAGTTCGTGGATAGACATATCTGATGATCACCAGACTCGTGCGAAGTAAAGGTGAAGCGACTATCAGGTGGTCCGCGGGTCTGGACGACAGAGTGACCAGTCTCCATCTCCTATAGACAACGGTTATCGACATGAACGTCCGACGAACCCACACATGCCACTTGCCTCCACCTCGACAACAATACCAAGGTCTGGTTCCAGTACATAATCTTGAGCCTTTTCCAGCCACTCTAGGGCGCGGTAATGTCCTAAACCACGGGAATCAGTTGGCGCGCTCTTCCAGATAGCCGTTGAAACACACCCTCGACAACAGTGTCAGAAGGAAGCTCCTCAATAAAACAACGTTTCTCATTAGCATCGAGGTAGAAATGAAGGGCACTAGAAATCGTCAGAAGGTGTGATAATGGCAACAAGAAAACCACAGGGCGGAATGCGAACATCCTGCAACGATGGACGCGGTGAGCAGACGAGCGAGACAATTCTACGATGTCAAATGTATGTCACGTGATTACCGAGCGTGGAACGGGCAGGGTGCTCGCATATCTTTTCTGTATCAACGACATGGCACCGCGGATACAACCTTCTCTCATCAAGAACAAGGTCAAAAGGCAAGAAGTCGCCGCCAAACAAAAGAAAGCGAAAAACCAGCTAAAGCTTAAAAGACGCCTGGCCCAGGCCAAGGCGGAGGCCAGTGATCCCGCCGCCAAGAAGGTTGGTACAATCGTGCTCGACCCAACATCCTTACTCATCGTCCAACTTTACTACAGAAAAGAATAGCAGAGAACGTTCCTCGTACACTCGACAATTCTCGCGAGAATGACCCCGCGATACTACCATCATCAAAAAGACCCGATGATGCATCCTCTATACCACTCGACGAACTGAGTCGTGACATCGCATCGGACCCGTTCTCGCGGTACTTCAACTTCGAAGATGATCCGAATGTGCCACCCAAGGTGCTCATCACGACCTCGCCGAAAGCGTCAAAGTCGACATATGACTTTTGCGATGAATTGGTCGGCGTCTTTCCTGGGGCGGAGTATGTTCGCAGGAAGAAGGGTAAAGGATTCGAGGTCGGCCGCATAGCTGGATGGGCAGCTGGACGAGGGTACAAGCACTTGCTCGTTGTCAACGAGGATGTGAAGAAGCCGAGTGTGTGTCGTCCTGTACGCGCGTGCCATACACCCCTAACATCCATTTAGATGCCATCACGCTCGTCTACCTTCCAAATGGGCCCGCCGCTTACTTCAAGCTTACGTCGATTGAACTCACAAAGCAAATATATGTAGGTTACCCCCCGTCCGCCCCTGAGAAAGACTGACCCCTACGAGGGACACGCACGAGCAACACCGCACAATCCAGAGCTTGTCTTGAACAACTTTTCTACCAGCCTTGGGCATGGCATCGGACGAATGTTTCAAACTCTGTTCCCTCCCCTCCCCGAGTTCCAGGGTCGCCAGGTAGTGACTTTGCATAATCAACGTGACTTCTTGTTTTTCCGGAGACATAGGTGAGCTATTTAAAACAATGACGAGCTGACCTGATGGTCGAATCCAAGATATGCGTTCCAATCTCCAGAAAAGGTTGCTCTTCAAGAGATAGGACCCCGCTTTACGTTGAAGTTGAGATGGATAAAGAGAGGAATACCAGCTGTCCAGAACTTTGGTGCTGCCCCGCAACCCTTGGAAATTTTGGTGGGTACGGATGAAGCCGAAGAACCTGTCCCGGAGTCTGCACCGGAAGGTATTAGAGGTGACGACGAGGCGAAATCATATGTACGGTCGACGCAAGATCCACCAAAGGACAACGATTTCCTATGGCAGTGGAAGGTTTGTTTTGTACACTCCCCTTGGTCAGCGCTGATATCTCCCCTTAAGCCTGAATTAGAGACCACGAGACGGACATTTTTCTTATAATTATTGTGTCATTAGAATCGTAGACGTGGTGACACCATCTAGGGATATTCTAGCACTTTGTAGCTACCTCTTGATGAAGTGTGGGCCCTCGGAGTGGCTTGTGGTATGCCGTGAGACATAAATGCTATAAACAGCTGGTGGTGGCTCGTTCATGGCTTAACTGCACTCCGCTCCTTACGGTCAACCCGACAGACCCATATCGATATGTCACCGGACGTTCCTTTACCATCACCGCAACAAAATGTGAAGCCAAAGGACTACTATTCCAAGTTCACCGTGTGTCAACCAACTTTACCCGTTTGATGATTGTCCTCACTTGATACTTGGACTCCAGGCCCGGAAAACATACACAGAATACACCGAGTATGTCTTCGCTGTATCAACAAGCTCGAGGAAACTCATCACGCTCTCGTAGTCCATGTGAAGACGCATCCAAGGCGTCTCTTGCATGTATGGACCAGAACGGTTACAACCGGGAAAAATGCATGGCGTACTTTCAGGCCTACAGAGACTGCAAACGGGCATGGGTACGATTCGTATCGTCATGTCCCGCTCATGGAGTTGACGTGCTTCCAGATTGACGAAAGACGGGCAGACCGTCAGCGCGGCCGTCAGACGCCGACATGAGCTACGAGACGAAGTTCTGGCTTTTCTTTGACAACGACACTTCTGGCAGTTGCTTAGCTTGTGGCGCTTACGGTCATACTCGGTGAGCTTACTTCATGTATTTCATGGGCTCGTATGTAAAGGAATGAAATCCTGGGGAAGCACGGAGAATATCGCGCCGTAGATGAGATTCACGCTGTTCACCCTGGTAAGCCCTAGCAGATCCAAATTATATAATTGTTCTGCCCTTCCTGCGACTTGGAAGCCTTCAGGCTGTAGTTTTGCCAGAGGTGTCCGATTTTGGATCTGGCCACGTCCATGATTGTACTCGTACGTTGATTTGGCATGCATTGCTCTCGGTGCGCGTCCAACAGGAACCCTGCTCTGTCGTACAAGAGGCCCAAGAAGTATGCATCAAGACACCATCTTCATTTGTTGGCTCGGATAGATGTGTTTATCACCCACTGATCAGACCAGTTACAAAGTTGCAGTGCCAGCAAGAAACTACTGAACGACCATGGTGACCACATACAGAGCATGACATATAGCTATCATCCACATATACAAACAACTTAGGCTTGTGTGCAGTATAGTTACGATTCGGGAAGGGGAGGAGGAGCATCTGGCTGCGGCGCAAAGATAATGTTAAGTGGGGGTGTAGTTTGGCTATCCTCGTTAAGGACGGTCGCAATGATGGAACGGCCAGCGAACGATCGTCCAGCCAGCGCCTTGAGACCACCTTGCGCACCTGACGCATCAACAAACTTTACGTACACCCTTCCAACTCCGGCAGCCTCATCAGCGCGCTGTGCATCGATAGCGGACTGTTGGCCTGGATCTCCAGGAGCCCACTTGGACTTGTCCTTCTTGACGGGTCGAGGAATGCGCAGATCCTCTACTGGACCATATCTAGAGCATTCCTCTTTGACATCTTCGTAAATATCACCATATTCTTGGTCGTCGACCAGATCATCCGCGGTAACCATGTTCAGCATGAGAAGGATCCGTGCGTCTGCAGTGTTATTTTCCCCCGCTGGCATGATTGGTCGAGGAATTTCTGGGAATTGGTCATAGGGTAAATTCGGCACCCCGGGCTTCGCACCGACAGAAGCCCTTTGAACGACTAAGTAACGGTCTCCAAGCTCCATGCCGTTTAAGCTTTGAATAGCAACATCAGTAACAGTGGCATCGACATATTCGAAGAACGCAAATCCCTGAGAAAGACGGTGAGACGTTGCAGAAGATGCTGAGACAGAGGTACTAACTTTCGAAGGTCCGTTACCATTTTCCCGGACGAGGTTGAAGGCTTTAAGCTCTCCGAAGCTTTTCAGCAACTCCTGTACCTGCTCTTCATTTAAGTAAGTTGGAAGTCCACCAACGAATACTTTGTTGATCGAATCTGGCACATTGGTAGACACGACTCCTGGGACGTGAATGTTGGGCGCAGACATATCAACACCACCGTAGTCTTTAGGTCGACGAATTTTCAGGGGCCCATTGATGAAGATAATACCGTCAAATGCCATAGCCGCTGTAGCGTCTTCAGCACTACGGAACTAGAAATACTATCAACACAACCAGGTCGGACTTCGAAGAACTAAAGCTTACTTCAACAAAAGCGTAGTTCTTCTCATAGTTGCATTGAACGGCAAGAACAGGATTTCCAGGACCACCTGTACCGATACTCATCTCAATCATCTTCGAGTTGAAAAATTCAGCCAGGTTCTGTTCATTCACATCTGAAGTGATGCTGCCAATGTATAACCGACGAGATTGCCTGGATAAGTTGGGGTTGCTACCGATTCCCATGCCGAAAGTCTGTACAGGAATAGGGGGTGGAAGGCCTGCAATTCCAAGAATAGGCGGGACTTGGGTACGGTTAGCACCGGGCAAATTGAAAAGCCCTGCATGTCGACATTATGAACAACTGAACTTACTACCCACAAGTGAAAGACTCACCCGTTTGCTTCGCCTGCATTGCCGAATATTGCTCATACCCAGGGGCGTGAACGTCCCACCCCGATGCCTTTCGTCTTCGCTGAGATAGCGGAACAGCACCTTCAGGTGTTGGGGATCTTCTCTCAGGAGTCCCAAGACCATCCTTTCCTCTTCCCCGACCCCCACGGCGATGAGGCGAACCAGCATCTTCACCACGACCTCGACGGTGACCGTGGTCATCTTCACGTCGATGATCCCGGCGTCGTTCTTCATCATGAGGACGCCTGTGGTCCTCGTTATCTCTTATACGACCACCATGATCACGGGGAGTCCCACGTCTATCGTCTCGGCGGTACCTGTCTCTGTCCCTGTGGTTTTCTCGATCTCGATCCCTATCCCTGTAATCACGGTCTCTGTGGTGTCCGTCGTCGTGTCTGCGACGTTCGCGGTCCTCGCGGTATCCACGGTCGACGCGGTCTAAATAAAAAGAAGGAAAAGTAGTTTGCGTGAGTAACGTGTGTTGCTGCTGAAGTTAGCCGATTGGCGGTGCGAGCGACATCCATGGGAAGGGCTAGCTGACAAAAAGAGAGAAAGAATCATAGTGCATAGATGCTATGATGCACCATGAGCTCATTGTCGGCAAGGAGAAAATTGGAAAGCGAGAAAACGCGGGGAGAAAGCCAAGTACCTCTATCGCCTCTGATTGAGTACGAATTGGCTTTTATGGCTACCTGTAAAATCCGCTGGAAGAGCTGTATAATGTTTCAACTTACCGCCTGAGTCTGCCATTTGCGTGTTTTTCTGTCTTGGCTGAAGTGTTGGTTGGTGGTCAACGATGAAAACTCCGCGCCAGGCCGAGTCGCAGGAAATGCTGACATCAGCTACGAGACCCCGTACACCACGTACCAACTCGAGCATCACCGCACGTTTCTTCTTGTTCAGCTCGATCATGCCTACCGACCTTCCTTATGCCGCAGACGCCCAGGTCTCCCTGTCTTATGACGAACTCGAGGTAGGTGCATTTTACATCCTTTTTCCAGCTCGCAACTAAGGTCCGCCCAGGTGCTGCGACTACAGTACCAGAAGGAGCTTGCTCAATCTCACGTCACCGTTCAGACAAAGTTCAACTATGCCTGGGGTCTAGTGAAAAGCCCAGTTCACGAGCACCAGGTCGAGGGCGTGCGGCTCCTGCAAGGCATGGCCACCCCTAATAGCGTCTAGACGTCGCTAATCCTGTCCACCACAGACATATACCGGACAGAGCCCACACGGCGTAGAGAGTGCTTGTATTATCTTGCGCTCGGTTACTACAAGTTGGGTAATTATGCAGATGCGAAGAGTTTCAATGGTTGGCGTCCTTCGTTATGAGCCTGGACGGATCGTTGACTGTCATGCCGCATGCAGATCTCTTACTGGAGAAGGAGCCTACCAACCTCCAAGCTCAAAGTTTGGCGTCTCTCATCGAACAGGCTGTCACGAAAGGTTCGTGCCCTGAACTATCGGTGACTTAGCCTCTTGATCATACAAATTCAGAGGGATACGTTGGAATGGCCCTTGCGGGAGGCATAGCCGCGCTAGGCACAATTGTCATTGCTGGTCTCATACGGCGAGCAGTTCGTAAATGATGCTGTTGCAGCTACTGACATCTCTTCGTCTCATTCTACATGTCTGTATCGTTCATTTACCACGTCGACCGATCGTTGTCTATACTGCACCCGCAATTTACTTCACCAAATCCTCACTTATTGTATTCCATTTATTGCACGAAAATTACAACTGTCCCAGAATTGAAGGCGTGATGTCAGGGGACGATTCTTATCCGTTTGAGTTCCGGCCAATAGATAGTTACATTAATTTACCAGAACGTTCTAGAGCGACAAGTGAGAGTCACTTTCAATGCAAGTGCAATATGAATGCGTGAATGAGGAGCAAAGATACATCTACAGTCGTGTTCCTTGGTTGTGTAATCAATGAAGGATGCCGTACGGACAAATGTGCAATCGTTTCTGTCGAACTGACTCGCTTATCGTGTTTCGTCATGAGAAGTGTGCATTATGTAGGGAGAAAATTGGCTAAGGCAACCATAAGTGGCGGTGCGCCATGGATTTCCTTCGCTTACCTGCTTGGGTGTCCATATCTCCTGTAGTAAGCTATACGACAATCAAAATCATGTGTCGGTGACTTTGACGGGTACTCGCCTTGAACGAGGCTAGCCCGATGAAGAGGAACGATATACATACTCCGACCTCAAAAATCAACCATACGCATGCCCAGACTACCACACTTGATCAGATACTCGACCACAGGATGAATGGACACTCTTACAATGAGCAGAGATGCGGGGAAACATGATGTGAAACTGCGTGCAATCGGAGTCATTGACCTTGCGAAAAAATTTGTCGTCTGCGATGTCCCCTGCAAAGGAATTTTATGTGAAGTCATGGCCATACGGAATCTACTCACAAACAACGAAGAATACACTGCAAAAGGGGGTGAGAATAACGACGGACAAAAGTCAAAGACGCTAACTTCATTACGCCAACAAACAGACAGTACCACCTCAGTGCTTGGCTACGAAAAACATGAGAACGAGTAAGAAGAACAGCTAGCAGTCACCTACGCGTGACCTATAAACCAGAAACCGACTAGAAGACCCTCGTAGAGGAGTGTCAGTAGTATAGTCCTTCAGTCGGTAAGCTGGTCAAATAGGCTAAAATCTGTGCTGTCTACTCACAGTTTATCGCGAACAAGGACAAGTGGTGTAACTAATCCAAGCCCGAGCACGAAACTGAGTATTTTGGCGACTAGGGTATCGAAACCACCCAGCATGAATACACCACCAAAGATGGTAGAGCCCAGATATCCTGCGGGTAATATTATCAATGGTTTACCACCTTCTACAAGCGTTGCTCCGCCCAGGTATGGATCAATGGTGACGGATAGGATTGTTCCGCCTGTTAGAATTGCCTAATACACAGGATAGATCCAAGTACCAGATGAGCATGGATTGCGATGGGGTATCATAACAACAACCCACTGCAATTATATGGCAAAGCTCATGCCAGCCGATGGTGAATAGTTTCAACGGATTTATTAGCGTCCGAGCGCCGGGAATATTCCACATTCCGAAGATGACGACAGCATATACAACTGTCTGAAGCACCGGTCAAATATCAGCAGAGTTTGATTTACACCCGCTTGTTGCGCGTACAACGTATAGAACGACTACCTAAACAAGTGTATTCTTGTAAGCGCGGCCATTGATGGTTTCAGGCTGCACCGATGGCAATGCACGAACCTGGTCATGCGTCGGGGACAATGGTGGGGTATATGCGGGTGTGGGCAGTACTCCCGCGGGAGGCCCTGCAGGCGAAGACATGAATAGGCAGATGAACTGCCGCCTGACTGCAGAGGGAGTAAAGAGAGGGAAAGAACAAAAGTTTGGATCAGATGAAGGCAAAGTTGGACGCGCGAAGGTTCGCAGGCGAGCTCCTCGTGCAGACCGCAAGGCCGAACGTTTGGAAGACGGGAAAAAACGGCAAGTTGGTCTCAGCTACGAGTCAGGCTTGCTCTCGAACCAAGTGTCCGTGTCACATGGCCAGCTGCCCTTTTGGGAAAGAAGGCGCGTCAGTCACGTGCAAAACGCGTTGATTACTTTTTTTGGAACTCCGCCCTAAAGACTTGATAAATAGCAGCGCGTCACAGTACGCAGGGCGGCCCTTCTCTTCTCACCGCTTGTTGTGTTCGATCGTCTCGTTCTATTGAACAATGGTATGTATAGCCTTACTTCTTTACTGCGCCTTGGCTGAATTCAGTGACGACGACAGTCTGGAAAAGGAAAGGCGTGAGCTTACCCTAGTCCTGGACGAGATCTGTAGGCGCTCACTGTAAACCTAGTGGAAAGTCTTCTTCTGGAAAAACTGGTGGCGACGCAAAGTCTCAGTCCCGGTCATCGAAAGCTGGCCTACAATTTCCTGTTGGTCGTATCCACAGATTGTTGAAGAAGGGCAATTACGCCCAGCGTGTGGGAGCAGGGGCGCCTGGTATGTTTAACAAGATGGCTTCAGTAAATTGGTCCTCATGGTCGTCAAGTATACCTTGCAGCTGTGCTCGAGTACTTGGCTGCGGAAATTCTTGAGTTGGCAGGTAATGCCGCTCGTGATAACAAGGTATGATCCTTTATTGGTTGCCATACGTACGAAGCTCACCCGTTTAGAAACAACGTATTGTCCCTCGTCATCTTCAACTCGCAATCCGAAACGATGAGGAGTCAGGTATTTTACAAGACTGACGAGTATGTTTGCTAATTCCTGTCCCCAGATTGAACAAGCTTCTCGGGGACGTCATCATCAGCCAGGGTGGTGTCGTGCCGTTTATTAACCCAGAACTGCTACCCTCAAAATCAAACAAGGGGAAGAAGGACGGTGCTTCGCAAGAAGTATAGATATAGTGATACCTTTTCTTTTCGCACGTATCTTTGTTTTGTATCATCGCGCCTTCATAATTTACGGTATGCTTCGTGTAACACCTATGGGTGTGCTTTGAACGTTTCTACATCGTTCAAAACTGGGATAGTCGGCGTTAAC
>JBBPTP010000148.1:0-31776 GCA_038094195.1 Pulveroboletus aff. carminiporus | reverse complement strand
ACTAGTTTATCATTCGTGATATAAGATTCCACTTACAACACTGCTGACTTCAAGCACCATCTAGATGACATTGCATATCCCAGGGCCAGCAGTGCCGACAGGCTGCAAAGCAAGATACCCAGCCTTTCGATGAGCCCCTAACTTCTCATACATCAAAATGTGTTCCTAGCATTGCTTGGGGCTCCATCACGTTTGACTTCTGCCGGCATTTCACTTACATTAAGGTTAGTGATCAAACGAACTCTTATGTATGGTCACGGTTTACTCATCCTGAGGCTTGACGAACCCTCACCAGGAAGATTAGTGTATATGCAAAAATTTCTACTAAGTGACGCACACAGGTCCCAACAATCCGAGCCTCCCTGGTGAGCTGGCGATCAAAGCTTCAGGCTAACACTGCTGGTGATGTCAGCTGCACAGCGCAACTGGAGGACCTAATCCAGTATCTGTTTCCTGTGCGGACAGGGCGCACCGCATGCATTTCATCATCAAGGTCGGAGTAGGACTGCCCTCACCGCTGCATGACTAGTTCAGCTGGATTACTCAAGCCATACCAGTATCGCGCCCATTGCCAATATCAGGATGGTCCTTGGCGGTCATGGTTAGAAATTCCGACGTACAGGAGTATAAAGGTGGAGTCAAAGGTCGTCCCTTACCCTGGTTTCGCCCTTCTTCACCCGTGAAGTGTCCTAGCAAACCTTCTACTGAGCTCTCTTTCCATCATGAAACTTATCTTGTCCTTTGCTATCCTTGCTGCTGTCTTGCCGTGCTTTGCACAAAGCGGGACTGTAGAGGTCATATACAACAACATCTACGATGATCCCAATTGGCCGCTCAATGACACTGCTTGTTATAGGCTCGCAGCAAAGTGGCCTGTTTTTGGAGACGTCCCCAATTATCCGTTCGTGGGAGGCATTCCACAAATCACTTGGAACTCCACCTTGTGTGGAACTTGCTGGCAGTTAACTCATGCCTTCGGTGGCACTACTAGCGCCATTGCAATCACTGCGGTTAATAATGCTTCCACCTTCACTGTCGGGAAGGCTGTGATGAACTACTGGGCAGACAGTGGCAGTGTGGCAGCAGGTTTTTTGATTGCAACAGCAGTTCAAATTTCAGCCACCAATTGTGAACAAATGGTATGGAAACTGATCTCTTTGTATCTAATAACTCTGTTGTTGATATACTTTTTGGTCATAGTAAATAACATTGATCTATCAACTGTGAATTATAATTGGTAGACTTTTTTCATGTAGAGTTCATGTCTTATGTAGGAATGATCAACATTAGTGAATCACTGATTTAAGTACAGTTGACATAGCCACTCAGTTATTATGGCATTGACATATAGTAAATGGTGGTCACTTAGGATTTGATGTGCTCAGTATTCCAGGGTTGCATTGAGTTATATTATATGTATATGGTGCTATATAGGAGATCTGCCTATATCAAAAATGGTGTTTTTCTGATAGGCTTGCTAATCCTAATCTCATTCATGATTCTAACCCTTGCTAATTCTAGTCTCTACTGATCTATGTAATTAATTCTGCTAATCTTAATTCTTGTTTTTACCTTACTAATTCTAATTCTTACTAGACTTAGCAAGGATTAGGATTGGAAAAGATTGAGGTTGTATGTAATTGGAAAAGTACCAATACTGGCAAGAGTTAGGATTGGTAGAAATTAGAATTAGCAATAAGTATCAATTGTTGGATTAGCAAGCATGCACACAGCCTCATACTGATATGTACTGTCTCTTATTTATCTTATTAAACATTTTCATTGCCATCTCATAAATCTTTTCATGTGGTTAGATACTTATCTCTTTTGTTCTTTGTATGTGATGCAACTATGTCACTGAGCAACCTGTTACCATTGCTTTCTTTTAGTTGGACTTGGCAACTTTATTGCCACATCAAGTATATAGCTTAGATTCTTTTGACTGCTTCTATTATAACTTATCCCAGACTTTCCTTTCATCAGCAAATTACCTAGTTAGGTATAGAGCTCACAGAGCCACAGGCTGTTACAGACCATCACAGACTTTTACAGTATAGTTTTGCTAGGATAAAATTGTAGTACAATAAAAATAAACCAATTTTAAGCACTTTTAGTTTTCTGTACAGAGGAGGACCTTTCTGTCACTCTGTGGCAACTGACACATACTGTACAGTGTCTCACAGTACTGTGTAGCTAACTTGGAATTTGCTGATGTTATGTCTTTTTCTGATATGCATACATTTCCTCTTTTCTCTGTTACTTACTACTCATGTGAGTATCCATATGGTTGCATGAGTACCTCCACAGTCATGGAACTTCTTCTTCTGTATTCCATAACATTCTATTCCATTATGTGATCTGCTTATTTAGCAGATCACCTTTCACTATTTAGTCATTGTCTTTCTCTCCTCTTTCTTTTAAACTAGAGCTCCCTTTGAGTACCTTCTCTGTATCTTAGGTAGCTTGTTCAAATCTAGCTCTTTAGAGAAGTCAGGGACTGTTACAAACACTCTTTTTGCAACATCATTATTTATTCAAACTCCGATTAAAGCTCCTCTGCAATGAGGTTAAACTAGCCACTCAAGTCTAATGCTTGTCATTAGACTTGCAGCTCAAATCAAATAACCCAAAGCTATGATCTCATGACATCCTTATCCTTACATCTGCTAAGTTTGAACAACCCTGCCCTAAACTCCATTATTGTTTCACAAGACTTCATGACAGCACAGTGCTTGACACTCTGTGATTTATGACCTTATACATTAGAACTTATTGAACTTTAAACAACAGAACTTAACTTTATATGTATGCTTCCATTCTTATGACTCATGCATTTCATTACCATTACCCTCTACCCTATGGCTATGCATTGCTATGCTTCACTTCCATTCTGATTGATTATGACTCATGTTTTTAATCTCCACTTCACAGCCTTATGGCTGTTCACATTCTTATTTGGATAATAGACCAAATACATACAAACATATAGTAGGGTATATAAGGACTTGAATTGATGACCAAGGGATCCTCAGTCAGATCCTCTTGGGTTTTCCCCTCATATTATCTTGACTACTCAGTCTAAGCTTCCTAGTGGTGATCTGAACACCTAGAGCTATTAGGGTTGTTTCAGGGACAGTGACAGATGAGGAACCATGCTAAGATAGTGATGATGACAAGAGTACAAAGACACCTTGCTGAAACAACCCTAATAGCACTAGGCCTTTCAGGTTATCACTAGACTGCTTAGACTAGAGAGTCAAATGATATGAGAGGAAAATCCAAGAGGATCTGACTGAGGATCCCTTGGTCATCAATTCAGGTCCTTATATATCCTACTATATGTTTGTATATATTTGGTCCATTATCCAAATAAGGGTGTGAACAGCCATAAGGCTGTGAAGCAGAGATTAAAAACATGAGTCATAATCAATCAGAATGGAAGTGAAGCATAGCAATGCATAGCTATAGGGTAGAGGATAATGGTAATGAAATGCATGAGTCATAAGAATGGAAGCATACATATAAAGTTAAGTTCTGTCATTTAAAGCTCAATAAGTCCTAATGTGTAAGGTCATGAATTGCAGAGTGTCAAGCACTGTGCTGTCATAAAGTCTTGTGAAATGATAATAGAGTTTAGGGCAGGGTTGTTCAGACTTAGTGGATGTAAGGATAAGGATGTCATGAGATTGTAGCTTTGGGTTATTTAATTTGAGCTGCAAGCCTAACAACAAGCATTAGACTTGAGTGGCTAGTTTAACCTCATTGTGGAGGAGCTTTAATCAGGGTTTGAATAAATAATGATGTTGCAAAAAGAGCATTTGTAACACTATTTCCTCCTTATGAATCACATTCCAGGCGATTAAAGGGTATTTTGGCAGGGCATGTTAAGTTGGTCTGATTCTTGTATTTCTCGAATAATTTAGGAAAGAGATTTTCATCAATATTGATGACATATGGGGCTGCTGGGTGTAAACAGTGAAATTCTTTCACAGTGTCTTGTGCATGTGTTAGATTGGTTCTTGGCTCCCATGTATGTTCCATGTCATCATAACCTTTTCAATGGATTAAATATTTCAGATGTCGACCTTTGAGGTAGGAGTCAATAATGTAGTCCACTTTCCATTCATTGTCTCTATCTTCCATGACTTGCATGGATCCTGGTTGATACAGTTCTTGCCCATCCAATCTTTCTTTATAAGGTTTGACCTGGGATATATTAACAACAGGATGGATTTTCATTGAGCAAGGCAAGCATAGCTTGACTGCATTGGGTTCCATTAACTCAATAATTTCATAAGGTCCCAGCCATCTTTTGAAAAGTTTCTTAGAAGCTATGTCAAGTGAAGGTTTTCTATGGAGAGCCAAACTTTGTCTTCAATGGCATAGTCTGGTGTAGATGATCTATGTTACAATCCTCTGCTTCTATCACTTTACTTTGTTTTACTCAACAGACAGTCCTCTTTGGTATATCAAGATATACTACTGTCTATTTCTTACTCATTATTTCTCCATCAAACCCGCTCTTACTTTCACTATGAATCAGCTCCATGGTGAGTATTCTTGTCTTTTCTATGAACAATTACTTCTCAGCCGATTCTATCATATCAGCTTCATAGTTCCTCTTACATCACCACCATTTTATGACCTTCTCTTTGGTTCTACTGTGCATTTAGCTAATCTGCAGTATACATTCCATTTATATCTATCTGGGGCCAGCTCTACAGTAAATCGGCTGTCACTACTTAAACGTAGCTTAGATCTGTATAGCCTCTTTTTCCATCTTGAATCTATTAATTGTTCTGCCTAGTATAATCTAAGTCTATTGAGGATGTTGTGACTCTTTGTGAGCTCCTCCCTCAGTAGAATCTCCTAGAGTCTTGTTATCCCTAGTATCAAGAAACTCTCCACCTCATGTTCCACACAAGGTGTAGTAGTGCTAGATCTAACAATCTATGTTTGTTGGCATTAGCCTTCATCCATTCTTGTGCTTTTAATATATTATTGTATACTTCTTCTAAAATGATTTTCATTTGCTCTGCAAATGTTTTCACTGCAGATGCTTTTGATGACCCTTATTCAAATTCCATTCTAGGCTGATATGAATGTGTGACTTCAAAGGGTGTCTTTTTGATAGAAGTATTTTGTTTAGAATTATATGAGAATTGGATGAGGACTAGCCAATCAATTCATTCGTGTTGTCGCTCTGCTGTAAATATGTAAAGGTACTGTTGAACTTCATGATTCATTCATTTTATCTACCCATCTGTTTGTGGATGGAACACCATGGAGAGGTGATAGTCTATGCCAAGATGCTTACAAAGCTCTTGCATTACGGCTGATACAAATTGAGGTCCACAATCAGAGATGATGGATTTAGGAAGGCCATGATGTTTTCATATATAATTTAGATAGAGTTTGGCCATGTCTAGGGCCATGCATATCTTATGTGTGGGAATGAATTCTACTTCCTTTGAGAAGTGATCAACGACTGTCAAGATCGCATCAAATCTATGAGACTTGGGAAGGTCTGTAATGAAATTGGCTGAAATATGTTCCCATGGAGTTTGCAGTGCTTCTAAAGATTGCAGTAAGCTGGCTGGTGCTTGATTGGATCCTTTGAAATATTGACATCTATCACAACATTTCACATATTCTTTAATATAAGTAGCCATTCCTGACCACCAATAACTGCACTGCAGTAGTTCTATTGTTTTTTCATATCCAGGATGACTAGCAACTGGAGTGTCATGATAAAGTCTGGTGACTTCCATATGTAGGAGTGGATACTGAGATGTATCTGAGACATATATTCTTTCGTATTGGTTGTACAGTAGACTGTCATCATGGATTTTGAGTTTTTCTTTTTTGAATACCTTTTGGGTTTGTGTTTCCATCAGGTACATTGTTGCATTAAAAATGTGTTGTTTAATTGAAACTCCTTCATTTGAGATCAGAAGTGTCTGTCTAATCTTATCCAGGAAGATAACAATGATTCCTTTGTTGTCATCTTCAATCCCTTCAAGGTGATCTTTTCATCTAGAAAGGGCATTGGCTTTTTCTATCATGGTTCCAGCATTGTGTACCTAGATGTAGTTGAATCTAGATAAATATTGAGACCATTACGCTTGGTGATAGTTGAGATCTTGTCTCATCATAAAGAATTGTAAATTGACATGGTCATTTCATATTTCAAACTCATGCCATGCACTTTCAAGGTGATGTCTTCAAACTTCCAATGCATGTATTACACTGAGCATTTCCTTATCAGTGATTGGATAGTTTCTTTCAGTGAAATTAAGGGTATGAGAGAAATATGTGACTGGATGCCATTTCTTGTTGTTTTTATAAATAGAAAGCACAGCTCCTGTTATGAATTTGGATGAATCAGCTTCAAGCCAGAACTTCTTATGATTATCTGGATAGGTGAGTATAGATGTTGTGGTAAATGCTTTTTTTAGCATATCAAATGCTTCCTGTTGTGGACTTTCCCATGCAAATTTAACATCTTTCTTCATCAGATCATGGAGTGATCTAGCCACTTTAGCAAAGTCTTTGATGAATCTGCAATAAAAGTTTGCAAGTCCAAGGAAAGCATGGACACTGCATACTGTCTTAGGTGTGGGCCATTCTAGAATAGCTTTTACTTTAGATTCATCCATTCTAATGCCATCTTGTCTCAAGAACATGCTAAGAAATTTGATTTCCATAGTGTGGAATGTACACTTTTCTGGCTTGATGAATAAGTCATTTTCTTCTAGACAGTGGAGAACTTCTAAAATGATTTTGTTATGTTTCTTCTTGTCATTATCTTTAGTGAATATTAATAGATTGTCAATGTAAACCACCATGACTGCTTCCATATTGGCAAAGATTTCATTCATCATTGCTTGGAATATGACAGGGGAATTGCATAGTCCAAAGTACATGATGAGAGGTTCGAATGATCCTCTGAAGCAAACAAATGCTGCTTTTCATTTGTCACCTTCTTTGATGCATACATTGTTGTATCCCCATCTGAGATCCATTTTCGTAAATAATTTAGTCCCTTTGAGCTTGTCAACTAGCTATGAAATGAGTGGCAGTGGATAATTGTTCTTGACTGTGTATTCATTTAGATATCAGTAGTTCTGTACCATCCTTTTTTGTCCATCTTTCTTTGAAATGACATGGATGACGTTTGAGGGAACTTAGAAGATATTATATAACCTTTCTTTAATTGATCATCAATAAATGCCATGACTTCTTCTTGCTCTATAACAGAGAGGGGTATAATGTGGCCTTTCTTAGGTTTAAATGTATCTTTCAGATCTATGGCATGATTCCAAGGTTTTCATATGGGCATGCGTTCACTTTCACCTTTATGGAACACTTTAAGGAATTTGTGAAATTGCTTTGGTACAAGCTGCTCTGCAGTCTTGTTCATCTTAATGGATTGTTCTGTAGTGGTGCATAGATAGTAAGCTGCATAAGCTTATTCCTGTTCTTCCTTATCTAGTGTAGCCAAAAGGGTAGCATGGTCTGAGAGCATCTGGCAAGATCTAGGACATCAGTTAAGTTTTACTGTCCCTTTAGCCCAGTCAATTTCAAGGTTGTGGCATTTGAGCCAAGAGTATCCTAGGATTAATTGATTCTTTCCTAGGGTAGTGACTTCTGCCAATACTCGTTCTTGATGACCTTGATATGTAATAATTAGATCTGCAGAGTGTGTAATAGATCCAGTGGAGTTCTTTGTTCTGTCCACATTGTAAACTGGGATAGGATGTTGCAATAGCTTCATTGGTAGTTGATTCTTTTTGGCTCATGCTTTATCAATAAATATGATGTTAGCACCACTGTCTAGCAGTGCATATGTTTTGATCATAGATTTCTTGTTTTGTCCAGGAGCAATAGTAACTTCCAGATTAATCTCCTTTTGGATGTTTACATTTTGAATGAAAATTTCTTCTGGGATTTCATCATTGTCATTCTTTTTCAGATATGAAATGGTGCAAAAAGAGTGATCTTTTTGGATGCCCTGGCAAACCTCTCCATTGAGAGAGTTCCTGTGTATGGAATCTATAAATATATCTGAGTCTGAACTTTCTTTAACCTCCAGGGTTGTATAATGATTCTTTCTTGCAATGTCTGTGCCTAGTGCACTTATGTTGCTTTTCCTTTTCCCTTTTCTTTTGATCAGGTTATGAATAAATCTTTGAAGTAGGCCTCAGCCTCTTCATGAGTCATTTTCTGAACCATGTGGTCCAGATTTGATTTTGAACTCCTTGGATTCTCATCCTTAGAGTCATTCCATTCTTCAGCTGCTCTGTTTTTGCATTCTTTGCCCTTTGGGTAGCCTTTCTTATGAGCACCTCCTATTTTGGACACTCTATCTTTGATTTCAGACACTCTTTCAGAGAATGACCTTCTTTTCTATAGTTATAGCATTTAAATGATGAAGCAACTACAAGCTATCAAACAACCCTATATAGAATTGCTAGTCATTGAAGTCAAAAGAGTAAAGGATGAGAGAGAAGAGGTCGAATCTAGGAGCTCCCCACTTGTAGTGATGAAACTCGAAAAAACTAGATTGAGAGACTTTATGTCAAAGGCTCAGGTTTATATACTACATGGGGTTTGTACTTATTTGTATCTATTTGTATATGTAAATAGTCCATGTTAAGAAACATATATCCATAAAAGGTAATATGAGGCTGTGCATGATGAGTCCTTGTGACTCAGAACATATCCATACATAGGCTTGTGGCATATCTTTGAAATGAAACAGAGATTAAAAATATACTACACACACATTATATAGGAGAATGGAAGATAGAAGCATGATGGATATGTTGTCCATTATGATCATGAGAATAGAAGTTAAGAAACTTCTAGATGGAGATTAAAAGAAGTCATGACTTGAAAGAAAGTGGGTCAAGGGTTTGTTCCCTTGATACATGATGTGACTTGGAGAAATAAAACAAGTGATTTTAGTAAGCAGCTTAGTCAGTGTGCTTAGTTATTGTTTCAAAGGAAAATTGTTAAGTCCTGAAGGACGAGGTATGGCATTAGGTAGCATTTGTAACAAATGGTCTGTGGTCTGTTGTGTCAATGTCCATGACATCAGACTTCTTCTGTCCTTTACCTTTAAAATTACTTCATTGTGTGGTATGACCCATTATAAAATCAAGGGCTTCTTTTGCTGTATCAACATGGCAGATTTTGGTGAGATATATAACTGATGTTTGCTACTATTTACCTTCTTTAAAGATTTGAGCAATAATGCTCCTTGAGACATTCTTCTCCAGAAGCCTTATGGCATCGGAGTCATTGAGATTTGCTTGATTGTAAAGCAATTTTCACTTTACAATGAATTCATCAATGGACATGTTGTCCTGTGTGTATCCATCAATTTGTTTGCAGGCTCAATCTACTTTGTTGGCAGATCTAAAAAGACCCTCCATTTCTTGTTTTAGGGTTGTCCATGTGTAGGTGTGCCCTTTTACTAAGCATGTTTCAGCAGACTGGCCTGCTTTTATGCTAGTGAGTTGTAAGAGGACAGCAAGTACTGCATCATACAAGCCAGGAGTGATTGCAGTACTGTTGATGGTGAGTCATGCTTTCATCTTGCTCCACCATTCTTCAAACTTTGCCCTAGAACCATCATAGTTTCCAGGGTCTGAGAAAATTTTCACTTTTCAGGAATAGCCTTCCATGGCTGCTGCTTGTCTGACAGCTGCTTGTGCTCCTGCAGTCACCTGTTGTGCTGCTTGGGTTCTTAGTGCTGCCAGCTCAACTTGCTGGACATTAATTGTAGTGTTTAATTGTTGTATTACTGTACTTGCAGTATTGAACTCAGCAATGATTGCATTGGCTTGATCTGTCCAGTTTGCATTCTGGTCATGGAGCACTTGGGAGAGGGACATGGTGAATGAATTGAATTACAAAAACTTCTTCAGTTAGTGTAAAGATAACCTTGGTCATAGGACCTTGGTTGTATATGCTTCATCTGTGAATAGTTCACCTCATCTGAGCCTCCTTATGCTAGGTATGGCTCTTCTTTTCTTCTGATGCTTTCCATGTACAGAAGTTTCTTCTTCTTCTTCTGCCTTTCTCTTGGCAGATCTTAGTGGTACATATAGTATCAGTTCTTCTTCTTCTTTCTTAATTTCCACCTCTAATATTAAGATGGGGGTTAAAGGAGAGCTGATGATCATTTCATTTGACCACAAGTGGATAGGCAGTGGGGAAATGTAGAGTGGGGCCAGGTCTAGGAGAATCAGCATGTTGTTTGGGTCTACAGACTAGTCTCTTAAGGAACAGTTCTGATCTGTGATAGATGAGGTACTGTCCTCGAAGGTTCCTACTTCCTCGAATGCATTGAAGAGGAAGGTGGTGGCATATGGGTCTATTAGTTCTTTCAAAGGATCTAGTCCAGCTTTCTCTAGCATGGCTAAGAATCAATCTGCCAGTGATTCTGACAAGGAACTTCTTAAAGCAGGTTGTGAATTCACTATACTCTGACTTCTGTCTTTTTGAGATGCAGGTAGCTCAGAGTCTCTGCTGGCTGCTACTACTAAGGTCTGCTCTGCTACTATGCATGAGGCAGTGTACAAAAAGTGAGAAGGTTCCCATCGGGATGAAGCAGCTAGGAAAAGAGAGAGGGAGTGGTGAGCATTGAAGACCACTTGCTTGATATGAAAGTGGCTTCTTCTTTGTAAAACATGGTACCCACTTGCGACATGTGCTTGTAGATGGAAGTGGTAAGGTGAGATGCAATAGTCAGATCCTAATGAAACAACCCTAATAGCACTAGGCCTTTCAGGTTACCACTAGGCTGCTCAGACTAGAGAGTCAAATGATATGAGGGGAAAACCCAAAAGGATCTGACTGAGGATCTCTTGATCATTAATTCAGGTCCTTATATATCCTACTATATATTTGTATATATTTGGTCCATTATCCAAATAAGAGTGTAAACAGCCATAAGACTATGAAGTAGAGATTAAAAACATGAGTTATAATCAATCAGAATGGAAGTGAAGCATAGCAATGCATAGCCATAGGGTAGAGGATAACAGTAATGAAATACATGAGTCATAAGAATGGAAGTGTACATATAAAGTTAAGTTCTATCATTTAAAGTTCAATAAGTCCTAATGTGTAAGGTCATGAATTGCAGAGTGTCAAGCACTGTGCTGTCATGAAGTCTTGTGAAATGATAATGGAGTTTAGGGCAGAGTTGTTCAGACTTAGCAGATGTAAGGATAAGGGTGTCATGAGATCATAGCTTTGGGTTATTGATTTGAGCTGCAAGCCTAATGACAAGCATTAGACTTGAGTGGCTAGTTTAACCTCATTGTGAAGGAGCTTTAATCAGAGTTTGAATAAATAACGATGTTACAAAAAGAGCATTTGTAACACTTGCAAGGAGCAAGGATTTAAGCATGAAGTATAATACTATCAAAAGGTAGTCTAGGAGTTCCAGAAGCACCTAATTGATGAGGAGAGTGAAGATTCATGAGAGATGAAACATGAGGAGCTAGATTGGACAAGCTACTGTGATACAAGTGATGGTATCTGAAGGAAGCTCTAGCTTAGGAAATAAAGGGAGAAAGTAGACAACATTATATAGTAATAAAGGATTTGCTGAGTAAGCAAATCATGTGATGAAAAGGAATGTCATGAAATGAAGAAGAAAGATATCCATGATTGTAAAGATACTCATATTGTTATGCTTGGCCCGGGTAGGGACAAGCAAAGCCCTTCAGTGATGGTGATGACAACAGATGACGAGGAGTCATGTAATAGAAGCAATGACGACGAGGATATATCATGCTATTGAAGCAATGATGACGAAGGTACGAGAAAGTCGAGCGATAAGCAACGACTTAGTTATGAGGAAGAATACTACCACAAAGGTAGTCTGGATGTTCAGGGAGCGCTCAATCAAAGTGGAGAGTGAAGACACATAGGAGACAAAACTCGGAAAAGCTAGATTGGACGGCTATTCAAGTACAGGGAAGGATACTCGAAGGGAGCTCTAGCTTAGGGAAAAAAGGCAGTGGAGATCATGAAGTTTAAGTAGTGAACGATGATCTGCTGACTAAGTAGATCATGGAAAGTCATGGAATGATGAAGAAGAAATGCCATGACTGTGCGGGTACGCAAGTAACCATAAGGGTACTCGCAAGATTGGTAAGTGGTAAAAAGGAAAAAGGAATACATACGATTGGATAAGTCTGGGATAAATCGTAACATTACCCCCTTACTATGTCTGAAGAATAACCTATTCTTCAATATTCAGCCCCAAGGACCATGATCTCGATTTCATCCCAGCAAGAGACTTCACTATTCTGCAAATGAATTTGAGGAATTCCGACGTCCATCATGGCTTGTCTTCTTGCTTCAACATCCGACACATCTTCGTCAGCCGAGTAGTCCTCCAATTCGGACTCATTCCTGGCGTCTCTCAGGTTGATATCATCCATGATTTCAGCATAACTAGTATGCAAGGGACGGTGACGAGCGGCTTGTTCTGCCCTTTCTTTAGCTTCATATGCGATGTGTTCGAACTCAGGGTTTCATTCACATGCAGGGCTGTTGTTGAGATCTAAGGAGTGGGTGGACGGAGAGTGAGGTTGTAACACCTCAACAGGGACTATGTGAAACAACCCTAATTGCTACTAGAGCTTTCAGGTTACCACTAGGCAGCTTAGACTTAGAATGAGCAGATGAGGGGAATAACCCAAGAGGATCTGACTGAGGATCCCTTGGTCATCGATTTGGGTCCTTATATACCCTACTACATATTTGTACATATTTGGTCCATTATCCAAATGTAGACATGAACAGCCATAAGGCTGTGAAGTGGAGATTAAAACAATGAGGAAGGCATGAGTCAAGTGGCGTATCAAATGGAAGGGAAGCATGAAGCATAGCCATAAGGAAATGAGGTAGCAGTAATGAAATGCATGAGGCATGGAATAGAAGCGTATGAAATAAAGTTAGGTTCCGTTTTTAAAGTTTAATGTCTCTATATATGGAACGTCGTGAGTCACACAATGTCAAGCATTGTGCTGTCATGAGATTGTGAAGTGTTAGCGGAGTTTAGGGCAGGTGTTATTCGAACTTAGCGGATACAAGAGTAAAGGGAGTCATGACATCATAACTTTGGGTTAATTGATTTGAACTACAAGCCTAACGACAAGCATTAGACTTGAGTGGCTAGTTTAACCTCATTGCAGAGGAGCTTTAATCGGTGTTTGAATAAGTTATGAAGTTGCAAAAAGAGTGTTTGTAACACTATGATGTTTTTGGAGGCGAATTCTGGATCGGAATTGTCGTGAGGAGGGCTCCATACTGGAGGAGTAGGAGAAGACAGAACAGAAAGTGGTGCTTCACTATCAGAGGATGATGGGGAGGAGTATACTGGGGATCGTGATTTGACTGGGCATTGCCATTCCATATGGCCTGCGGCGAACTTTTTGCAAACACGACATTTTGTGCATCTACAATCGGCCTTCTTATGGCTGATACGGTGGCAGCTGGCACATGTATGATAGAAATCTGGGTCCCCATGGAGAAGAGGGGCGTCGTTCTGGGTTCTAATGAGGCGGGCAATTGTTGCGAGTTTCTCCTCTTCGGAAGGAGATGGAGGTAGAGTGTCGCCATATTTGGCAAGTAACGTATGGACTTTTTCACCAATCTTAGTTAGCTCGAGTTGATGAGCAGTGGCGAGGATCTTTTGGTTTACTTGTGAATGGGATTTGTGGAGTAGATTAAGGACTGGGTCAAGGTCTGGGGAGGAGGGGAAACCCTCCAGATGGGCGATGGTGGTTGACAAAGTTTGATGTGCGCCATAGGCAGCCCACAACAGGCCTAGGGGAGAGTCGGGATGAATGCAGCGATCAAGGGTAGTGGCAAGCGATGGATCATTGAGGGCGCAAGCAAGCGCATCCTCATGGGCAGGTGAGCGATGGTGGAAAGTCCGAGTGAAGGGGGAAATGGGGAGTTCAGAAGTGGGGATGCGAAGCATTGCTATAGAGATGGAAAGGCATTTGATAGTGAGGGAACGGACAGATGGATGATGCTTTTTATAGTCCTTAAGGAGAGTCTGTGCATGGGAGAGATCCTTCTCAGATACCCATGAGTCATCTTCTGGAGCATAGCCTTTCCATCAGATAAGGAAATAGCGGTTTGAGAGTGGACCTCGATGTTTTAATATCCATTGAATTTCGTACTCCTCTTCTCCGCTGATAAGGTCAGGTGGTGGTTTTGGGAAATTTGGGCCATGGACAGTGTTTTTGCGATAGGGTGATAACAGAGAAGCGTGAAATACGGGGTGAATTTTCCATGAGGAGGGGAGACGGAGTTTGAATGATAAGGGAGATAGGACTGAAGTAATGGTAAAAGGTCCTTCATGTTTTGGAGCAAATTTGGAGTTGACCACCGAATGTTTCAGATTTCTGGCTTCAAGTCAGACTTTGTCACCTTTTCTAAAAGGAGTGTAGTTGTGACGATTGTGGGATACCATCACCTGACGAGCAAGTTCATGGGCAGCCAGTGCTTCTGATCGTGCTGCTTTGAGAGTTTTTAGTCGATCGACGACTGCAGGAATAGAGGATTCCGAAAAGACCGTGGGGATGGCTTTTAGTTTGTAACCAAGCATGAGGTAAAATGGGGATTTGGATGTAACGGAGTGAGGGCAGTGATTGTATGTGAACTCTGCATGGGAAATGGATTCCGACCATGAGGTAGGGTTATCTCCACAGTAGATACGGAGGTATGTTTCGACTTCTTGGTTAACCCGTTCAGTTTCTCCATCAGTTTGGGGGTGATAGGCGGTGGACAGAGCTAAGTCATATCCAAGGAGGTGTTCAAGTTCTAAGGCAAATTTTGAAGCAAATTGTGGGCCTTTATCGCTGATGATCTTTTCGTAGAGGCCGAATCGGAGGTATACTTTATGAAAGAAGAGGTCGGCTACCCCTTCAGCGGTGATAGATTTCTTAGTGGGGCACAGAATTACCCCCTTTGTAAGCCTGTGGTCTACAATGACCAGGAGCATATTGAAGCCATTAGATGGTGGAAGATCAGTAATCAAGTCGCATGATATTTGTTGGAAGGGGCAAGTGGCATGGGACTTGATTGGAGTTAGGGATGGAATGGTAGGATGGGTGTTGGTTTTATTTTGCTGGCACAGTGCACAGCCTTCAACATATTTTCACATGTGGTGGGCCAGGCCGGGCCACCAATATTCGTGAGAAATTAATTGTCGAGTTTTTAACACTCCCGGGTGTCTGGCGGATGGATCATCATGACATGAGGAGACAATTCTTCGACGTAGGTCATCTTCAGGCGGGACGTACACTCGATCTTGATAGGTAATGACACCATCACGATTTTGCCAATCTGAAAGGTGGGAATGAAAGGGGGGTGGTATCTTGTTGTCCAGTGCTTGGAGAGCAGTAAGTACAAGAGAGTCGTTACCCGACTTTTCTGCAATGATAGAATGAAGGGTGGCACTAGCAGTTCAGATGAACATGGATGGGGGAAGAAGAGTAGTTTCTTCGTTATCAGATGCATTTTTTGGAAGATGGTCGATATGCTGAGAGAGAGCATCGGGTCCAGAAAGGGTAGAGCCCGGAACGTGGATAAGTTTTAGGTCATAATCGGAAATATCCAGTAGCCATCTTGCCTGACGGCAGTTCAGAGTTTGTGGTTGATGGAAGTAGGTAAGGTTTTTGTGATCTGTGAAGACTTGTACTGGGTCGATGGATCCGATGAGGTAATGTCTCCAGGCCTTAAGGGCCCGAAGAATGGCTAATAGTTCTTGGTCGTAGATGTTGTAGTTTCGTTTGGCAGGGGAGAATGATTGGGAGAGATAAGAACATGGATGCCATTCATCATTTGAGTCAGTTTGAAGGAGAATTCCTTCCGATGCAAATTTGGAAGCATCAGTGGCAATGGTGAAGGGTTTGATTAAATCGGGGAAACAGAGGACTGGTTTCGAGAGGAACATATTTTTTAGCGTTTCGAATGCTTGTTGGCATTTGTCTGACCAGTTCCAAGATTGAGATTTCTTGGTTAGGTCGATTAGGGGACGAGCAATTTCGGAATAGTTTTGGATAAACTGCTGGTAGAAATTGGCGAACCCAAGGAAGGATCGGACTTCCTTGACCGATGAAGGTGTAGACCACTTGGCGATACCTTCGAGTTTAACTGGGTCCATTTCTAGTCCTTGTTCATTAACGATCATTCCAAGGTAGTCAACTTCCTTGGTTGCAAAGTTGCACTTTTCCAAATGGAGGTGGAGGTCGAGTTCTTGCATCCTTTGCAAGACTCTGCATGTGCATTCGGTGTGAATCTCCTTATTGTCAGAGAAAATGAGGAGATCATCCATGTAGATGACGAGCCATCCTTCAGCAATCATATCCCTAAACGAGTCATTCATAAACCATTGAAAGGTTGCTGGGGAGTTGGTCATGCCGAAGAACATGACCATTGGTTCGAATAATCCTTTATGGGTGAGGAAAGCACCTTTCCATTGGTGCCCATCTTTGATGTGGATATTATTATATCCCCATCAAACGTCGAATTTGGTGAAGACATTCATGCCTTTGAGTTTATCGAGAAGATCTCCAATGAGTGGGAGGGGATATGCGTCGCGTACTGTATGTTCATTGAGGTAGTGATAGTCCTGGCATGGATGAAGTTTTCCATCTTTCTTTTGGATGAAGAAGAAAGGGGATGCTTGAGGGGAGTTAGAGGGGCATATTTTCCCCGTGCAGAGATTTTCCTCAATGAACGTTTCAGTAGCTTCACGTTCTTTTGGGGACAACGGATATAGTTTGCCTATTTTTGGCGTAAAGGAGTCTTTTAGATTGATTTCATGGTCGTAGGGACAGGAAGGGGGAAGTTCTCCGATTTCTGGTTCAGTAAATACCTTGGCGAATTCTTGATATTCCACCGGTAGTTGTTTCTTTGGCTTTAGCTTCTCAGCTTCAGCTGCAAGTTCGGTAGCATGTGTTATCTTGCAGATCGCTTTTGAAGATAGATAGTGATTTCCTGAGCAGGTGGTTCTACATATCGAGTTGGGAAGAAGAGTGCATTTTATCTTAGTCTTTTTATTTCGGATAGCCCGAGCGAGGAGGGCATGGTTTACGAATTCTTCTTGGGTTTCATATTTCAAAAACTCAAAGAGTGTGGGGATGGATTCTGGTTTAACCATTTTGCAGGTTGGTGGAGGAAGTTTCTTAGCAAATCGGTGTTCATTTGCTTCATAGGCGGTTTGATATCAGGCGAACAGGATTTTCAACTCATCCTTGGATTCGTCGAGGGTTAAGGATCGTGCGGACCAATCGACAGTGGGATTAGCCTTTTTAAGCCAGGGGAGTCCTAGAAGGACGTTATCATCACCACAGTTCATAATGTAGAAGAGCATTTCTTGAACGATGCCCTGTATATTGACGAAAAGGGTGGAAGTGAACTTTATCAATCCTTTGGAGTTGACAGAGTTGTCCACATTGCGGACTCGGATTTGGTGTTTGAGGTGGGAAGTAGGGAGTTTATTCTTGCGAATGAACCCCCAATCAATGTAGTTCATTTGGGCCCCACTATCAATGAGGGTGCGAGTTTCGACGTCTTTGAGTGTGTGCGAGGGTACGATGAGTTGAATAGGAATCGTCATATTGGTGGTGGATACTCATACAGCAGCTACTTTACATGGGTAGAAAGGTACTGGCATCGAAGCAGTTCTTTCATTTAAAAATCCTTGTTGAAGGTGATCCTTTGGACTTCCTTTTCGTCTTCCGAATCAGAATCTTCTTCGATCTCTTTCAATTTGGGAAGGTCGGCTGGTTTCTTTTCTTTGCATACCTTTTTCTCGGTAGTTTTGGAGTCAGTGGAGGAAGACGGGAGGGTGGATTCGAACTTGGTTCAGCAATCTCGGGCAGAATGCCCTTTGCGGCGGCATTTAAAACAAGCCCCAATCTTTTTGAGGTGTTCTCGTTCTTCAGGGGTGAGTTTGGGGGGATATCTGATGGCATTTACATCAACATCCATGGCGTTGGGATCTTTTTCGGGTTTGGCATAGGATTTGTAGGCAGGGGTACTTTTCTTGCGTTGGGATTCAACGATCCCTTTAGCTTCTTCATACAAAGTTTGGTATTCCTGAACTTTTTTATACCATTCTTTGATGGTCGTGATGCGAGTTGCCTCTCTGTACATTTTATGGATGAGGCCGGAGGGAATGCCTTTGGTGAAGAATTCGATGAGGATTTTATCGTCGGTGATTCCCGACATTGCTACATGGTTGCAGAATTGTGTGATGTAGGAGGTTAGTTCGAGGTCTTTGTTGACCCTTGAATTCATAAGTCAAGTGATGGATTTATGTGCTGAGTTGGTAGATTCGAACGCTTCTTTAATTGCTTTGATAAAGTCGCTCCACGTACCAGTGGTGACAGCGGATCCTGAAATGCAAGTTTTACAGAAAGTATTGGTCCAATGGGCCGCAGGTCCTTTTGTCATATAGGAGAGAGTGAAGGCGATTTTCTTCTTGTCTGTGTCATATACTTTCTCATTAGTGTCTAGGTAGAATAAGACACTTCTGAGCCAGAGTTCGAGGGTTTCTTCAGATCCATCATAAGGTTCAGGGGCGTTGATCTTGAGTTCTATGGGTTTAGACAAAGATGACATGACGGGCAATGGGACAAGAAAAATTTGACCTGATTGAGGTCGCGAGGTAGGTGATGCTGGAGTGGGCGATCAGGGAATGTTTAACGGAGCGAGATCAAGATTTTCGTCTTCCTGAAATAGGTCAACGTCAGAACCAGATTCCGATCCTTCGGTATCTGGGAAATTTGGGAGATGATCTGAATCAGATCCTTGGAGGTGTCATCTCTGTTCTTGGGCTAGGAGGAGATGTGGCTGGGAAGGCCAGGTCGGATTAAACTGCAAGGAAGATATGGCGGCGACGTTCAGTGACGGCTAGCAGAAGGAAAGCTAGAGCTTTTGTTATGCTTGGCCCGGGTAGGGACAAGCAAAGCCCTTCAGTGATGGTGATGACAACGGATGACGAGGAGTCGTGTAATAGAAGCAACGACGATGAGGATATATCATGCTATTGAAGCAACGATGACGAAGGTACGAGGAAGTTGAGCAATAAGCAACAACTTAGTTATGAGGAAGAATACTACCACAAAGGTAGCCTGGATGTTCAGGGAGCACTCAATCAAAGTGGAGAGTGAAGACACACAGGAGACGAAACTCGGGAAAGCTAGATTGGACGGCTATTCAAGTACAGGGAAGGATACTCGAAGGGAGCTCTAGCTTAGGGAAAAAAGGTAGTGAAGATCATGAAGTTTAAGTAGTGAACGATGATCTGCTGACTAAGTAGATCATGGAAAGTCATGGAATGATGAAGAAGAAATGCCATGACTGTGCGGGTACGCAAGTAACTGTAAGGGTACTCGCAAGATTGGTAAGCGGTAAAAAGGAAAAAGGAATACACATGATTGGATAAGTCTGGGATAAATCGTAACACATATGACCATAAGGATACTTGTATGATTAGTAATTAATGAAAGAGGAAATAAATGTATATGGAGTAAAAGTGTAGGGGAAGTCTATGTTAAGTCATAACATTATTCCCTTACTAAGTCTGAAGAAACACCATTTTATGACAATTTGATGCAAGCAACTAGAATATCAATTTTGTTCCAGCTAGAAACTTCTGAGTTTTCAAGATATGCAGAGAGAATGCCTACATATCAGAGGGCTTGATGGTGAGATTCTATGTTGGATATGTCTTCATTGACCAAATAGTCTTCTAAACCTTCCTCATTGTGTTCATCACAAAGATTTTCATCAGCATATTCATATATCATCATAAAAAGCATGACTTGAAAGGCTTTCCTTTCAAATTCTGGGTCTATATTTCTGGGCTCTAGGTTTTCTAGGTCAAGAGTAATGGAAATGTGAGGGCAAAAAAATTTCAACAAATATGATGAAGTCATTTGAATTTAGGTTATCTGGAGAGAATTCTGGGTTGGAGTTGTCATGAGGTGGTGTTCAGACTTGAGGAGTCTAGGATGATGGAATGGGATGATGAACATCAGAGTCAGAGGACAAAGAAGAGAAATATACAGGAGAACAATTTTTGACTGAGCAATGCCATTCCTGGTGGCCTGCTACAAATTTCTTACAAATACAACATTTAGTATGATGGCAGTCAGCCTTTTTGTGACTGATGTAGTGATATCTGTGACAGGCCTTATAATAGTCAGGGTCACCATGGATAAGAGGAGTGTCATTTTGAGTTTAAATGAGGTAGGTGATAATGTGAAGGTGTTTTTCTTCAGTAGAAGTAGGGAAAAGATCTTCACCATAATCAGCAAGTAAGGAATTGAAACAATCCTAAACCCCTGAGGCATAGCCATCAAGAGGCAATAGTAATTGCTCAAGAAAAGTGTCTTGTTATCCTTGTGGTATCCTTTACCAAGTGGATCTTGTACTAGCCTTGCTTACAAGCTAGGAACTAGAGTAGTGGAGTGATAATAGTCTTATTGTTAATAGGAGAAACTCCAGAAGAACTTGATTAGAGTCTCCTGGCTCTACATGGATCATATATATACTCTACTACTGTTTGTATCTATAGATACCTCATCTAGAGATATCCTATATTGTCCATGATGTTATAATGTGTATCTGATAAGTAAGAATGGAAGAGAAGCATAAACATATGTCTAAGGTATGAATCTAATGTGAATAAGAAACATAGTTGTGGTGGAATGGAAGACATAGCCTTATGTCTCAAGCATCAGATGTGGTTCATCTATGATTATGACTCATAAAGATAGGGGTCATAAAGTGTGACTTATCAAGAGTGATAATCATGAAGTTGTGAAAAGTGAAATAGTGAAATGTGACCAAGTGCACATGTGAAGATGTGATAATGTGAAAATAAAGAGTAATCAATGAAACCAGTACTGATAAGATAAAACTTAAGAGTATCCATATTCTTAGTCCGTAATCCATATCCGTAGTCCATATCCATAGTGCTTGTAGCTTCAGTAATCGTAATGCACTATAGTATAGAGTGCACCTGTAACAGGCTATGTCTACAATATAGACTTAGTGGGAAGGTTTCTAGACTAGTTCTAGACTTGCAAGTGATATACAGTAAATGTTAATGGTCTAGAGTATGTTGTACATGTGTAGGGTATAGGGTTAACTGTGTAGTGTGAATGTAATGAGGCATTGCATGAGGCATACCTATACAAGTGTGCATGGCAATGAATTTGATGTGTGGTGACAGAAATCCATATTTTGGTTGAGCCCTTTGTGTAGCATATGGTCAGGAGTATCTACTATACAACCACTATGTTCAACAGTTGGCACTTCACATAGTTGGTCCGCATATTTTGCAAATCTGAGTAGACAGTCTTTAAGAGAGTCCTTTTAGTAACCTATCTATATATTTTTGAGGATTTAATGTTGTGGCTTTGAATTGTTATGAGGCATTGAACATAGTCTAACATAGGTTCAATAGCTTATATAAGCCCAAGTTTTGAAGTACAAATGGTCAAAATGTGCTCTGAAGGTGCTTTATATTATAATAAAGAGATCTAGAGTGTTTTATTAGGGGTTTCAGCCCTTTGTGGTGTATGGTGTAGCTTTTAGGCAATTTGGAGTGATCAGTACTGCACAGCCACTATGTTGTACCATGAGCACATCAGTTAGTATGCAATTTTGGCAACAATTAGCCAGCTCCTTCTGTTTTTTGTACATCTATTAATTGATGGTAAATATGTTATTTTCTATTGGTCTGATTATCATAGGACTTTCTAGTAGTATATTATTTACATTGTAACATCAAGATGTTTTATTTTCCATGTCAGTAGTGTAGAGATAAAATTAAACAAAATGCTAAATATGATATTTGCCAATGGCCTGGTGGCTATAAACTACTATATAGTTCTAAACCTGGGCTGGCCCAAGGCTCAAGCTCAAAGCCTACACAGGTCCCATAGAGGGTCAGGTCAGGCTTGGGCTTCAAGGGCCAGGCCAGGCTTAGGGCCTGAGCTCTGGCCCTGCACATCACTAGTATCAAGTAGATAGTGTTTTCACTCAGTAAGGGCAAGTATTATGATGAGCAGTTCTCAATCATAAATGTCATAGTTGCATTCAGCTGAGATAAATGTCTTGGAGAAGTATGAACATGGATGAAGGTCTCCATTGATGTCAGCTTGAATTAGGATAGCTTCTGCAGTAATTAATGAGATGTCTGTCATAACAGTGAAGAGTTTGGCTAAGTTAGGAATATGAAGGACCAGAGTAGATGAGAATATGCTGATCAACTGGTCAAAGGCATTTTGCTGTAGCTGAGTCCAGTCCCATGGTTGGTTCTTTCAGATAAGCAGATTTAGAAGGATGACAACATTGAAAAAGTTAGGAATGAATTTCTGATAGAAGTTGGCAAATCCTAAAAATGACTAAACTTCTTTAACTGTGGTCAGGAGTTTCCATATACTAATTGCTGTAAGTTTCACCAGGTCCATTTTAGCTAAACCATTATCTATAATGATACCAAGGAAGTTAATCTGGAAGATGTCAAAGCTGCATTTGGCCAGTTTTAAGGACAGTTTGTGTTCTCTCAATCATTGAAGTACATGATGAGTTCTTTCATGATGTAAATCCAGATTGTCTTTTGTGTAAATTTCCATGTCATCCATATAGGTTTTCAACCATCATTTAGCAATTATGTCAGTAAAGATGTGATTCATAAATGTCTGGAAGGTAGATGGGGCATTGCTATGATCAAAGAAGAGTATCATTGGTCTTCTTTTCAAATATGAATGTTATTGTATTTCCATCTGATATTGAATTTAGTGAAGATGTTGGCATCCTTCATATTGTTGATCAGTTCTGAAATAAGAGGTAGTGGATAGGCATTTTGAATGATGTGAACATTGAAGTATTGATAGTCCTGACAAAGTCATAAAGATCTATTTTTCTTAGGAACAAAAAAGAATGGTGCTGCTTGAGGGAAAGTGAATGGCATGATTCATTCAGACTTTGTTATAGGTGCACTTTATGCTATAGTGCATTATGACTACTGAAGCTACAAGCACTATGAATATAGACTATGGACACAGATATTCATTTCCTAAGTCTTTATCTTATCAGTACTGGTTTTACTGATTACTCTTTATTTTCACATCTTCACATCTTTACATGTGCACATGATCACATTTCATGATTATCACTCTTGATGGAGTCACACTTCACAATCATCACAACCTCTATTCTTATGAGTCATGATTGTAGATGAACCACACCTGATACTTGAGGCATAAGGCTATGTCTTCCATTCTACCACATCTATGCTTCTTATTCACATTAGATCCACACTCTAGATGTATGTTTATACTTCTCTTCCATTTTTACTTATTAGATGTGCATTATAAACTCATGGACAACACAGGATATCTCTAGATGAGACATCCATAGATACAAACATAGATATAGTATATATACAACTCATGTAGAGTCAGAAGACTCGAATCAAGTCTTTTCTGGAGTTTTTCCCTCTATAAGCAGTACCCAGTCTACTAGACCTCTAGTTCCTCTTGCTAGAGTTATCACTACTATGCTCACCAGTGCTTGTCACTTAGATGGGAAGCACTAAGAAGTATAAGACTATGGCAGACATTGCCTATATATAAGAACATACATATAAGAAGACCTGGACCACAGAAGACCATGTCTCTGTAGGTAGTCCATATAAGAAGATACACAAGGATGTTGCACCTCTATGTGAGTGCCTCCCTTGTACAAAAATACAACATGTTGTACAAAGAACATACACATGTTACGACCAAGGACCATAGTGGCTGTGCCATTATAGAAAGTCCATACAAGATATACAGAGACTACTGTAGATGTTATAGTAGCACATTCTCTGGAGTTTCCTCTATTAACAATAAGACTATTATCTTTACTCCACTACTTGTGTTCTCTAGCATAAGCTAGCTAGGTCAAGGCCCCTTGGTAAAGGATACCACAAGAGTAACAAGACACTTCTCTTGGGCAATCACTATTGCCTCTTGATGGCTACACCTCAGGAGTTTAGGGTTGTTTCAGACTTAAGATGTTCATTGATAAAGTCTTGACAAGCCTCTTGCTCTTTCAGGTTCAGATAGTATGTTTTATCTATTTTGGGAATGAGGGATAGTTTGAGATTGACAACATGATCATATGGGCAATGTTCAGGGAGTTTATCAAAAGTCTGTTCAGCAAAGACATCTTTGAAGTCTTTACACCACTTCAGAAGGATGGTCAGGGTCTTCTTCTGTTGCTGTTCTAGCTCTGTGAACAGAGTTATCTTGCCAATGTCAGCCCATTCTCATTTTTTCCTAGGAAGGTACTCATGAAGAGACACAACATACCAGAGAGATCTAGAAAGATCAACATTCTGAATGTCTTCTTTGTCACTTTCTTTCATAGTTACTTTCTCCTAGGTCTAGTCAATCTTCAGATTCCATTTCTTCGACCAGAGCATCCTAAGGATAATCTGTGGGGACTTAAGTTGTGTGACCATCAGATCAATATGTTTTTTGTGATCATTGATGGTTAAGTCCATGCATGCTTCATGCTTCATGATTCCTCCCTGATTTTCAGTTTCATCAACATTAAGGGCTACTAGAGGTTATTTCAGGGATACTCTAGAGAATCAGTGTTATTTGACAAGACTTGAGTCAATAAAGTTTCTGATTGCTCCTGAGTCAATGAGAGCAATGGTTTCAACAATTTGTTTTCCAGTATGTAGCTAAACTAGGATATGTAAGGTTTGCTCATTGGTCAAAGCTATGAATACATGGGATAAACTATGAGAAAGAGACATTGGACATCTTTCTCCACTTAAAAATCCAAGATGGAGGTTTTTACTTCTTCATCAAAGCAAATCTGAAGGGTTTATAAGATCTACTTTGGGTCTTTCTCTTTTCCTTTAAGAGAAGTAATATACAAGTTGATTGGGTCAATTAGTTTAGCAGAAGAAGGGGTGACAGCAACTGTGAGGGTAGCTGAAGAAGTCATGAATGAACTGGTTGAAGCAGTTTGGATCAAGGTGGTAGCTAGTTTTGGAGGGAATGTAACCTGGCAGTTCTGGACAGAATGATCAACTTTACAACATTTGAAACAGCAATTTTCTCAAATATAGTGAGCTCACTCAGTGGAGGTGAGCTTCTTAAGGTGGATAGTGTCAATGTCCATAGCATTTGAATCTCTAGTATAAGCAGACAAGGAGAAAGAGTTGGATGAATGGTAGACCTCTTTCTTGAGGTCTTTAATTTTCATAAGCTGTTGGTAATAGGTTTTTGCTTTCTTAATCCAATTCTGGATTGTCACAGCAGGTTTCTTAGCTTCTAGGATCATAATAGCAAGTTTCTGATCTAAGTCCATAGAGAAATCATCGATTAGGGCATGGTCTTTGATTACTCTGGCCTTAGCTATCAGAGCTTGAAATTGGATGATGTATTCTTGGAAACTGTCATCCTTCTTGGTCTTAGTTTGGACAAGGTAATGTAGCTCTTTTTGAGCCTTGGCTTTGGAGTTGAATGGAAAGAAAGTAGACTGAAAATCTTCAGCAAACTTATCAAAGGTTTTCTTTGTGGTGTCAACAGAGGTATCTCCCATCTTATTATAACACATTTCTGAGAACTGGATTGCTCTACCTTTACTCATCTTGTTAAGGCAGGTTAAGATCTTGGTTGCATTGTCATGTAGATGAACTTGTTGACTGCAAAGTATGCATTCATTGCCTTAATCCATCAGATAGATTCATCTGGTTCACCTGAAAAATCTACAGAAAAGGTAGCTTTAACTTTCAATCAGGTAGTAGACATGGTGATCAGTGATGGGCTAGATGGGGGACTTGATGAAGGACTAGATGGAGGACTGGTGAAAATGGGACTAGATGATCTGGATGTAACAATCTAGGGCAGGGGTTGGGGAGCTAGGATTCTGGAGATGCTGTGATTGGATGAGAACTAGGTTACTAGATATGTACCTGATTGATAGGTATGTCTGGATCTAGAACATAGAGCTAGGTTGGTTGACTGAGATGATGATGAAGCAATTCATTGACTAGGTGGTGACTAGATTTCTAGATAGTCTTCCTCTTCACTGAGAGGTGGTCTGATGATACTAGGTGCTATGGTGATAAGGGGGTGGTCCTACTCCAATGATAGAAGAGACAAGGGTGACTTTAAATCTTTTGTTAGACCTAGTGTTACAATCATTTTTCTCTCATCATCTATAGTCCTTCTCTCATTCACACAACCTACTGTCCTCTTTGGCATTGTTTATATGACATATGAACATTTCTCACTTCTAATTTCTCTGTTTCATCCACATCTAGTTTCTCTTTGACCTAGCTTCTGAAAGTGAGTAGTCTTTTGTCTGTTATTATGAACAATCACTTCTTAGCCAATTCTCTTACATCAGCCTTGTAGTTCCTTGTTAGTCATCATAGTTCTTTAGCATTCTTTCTTGTTCTACTGTGGATTATTCAATCCACAGTCCTTTCCTTTTATATCTTTCCTAGGCTATGTTACAGTCATATTTCTTTCTTCTTCACTGACACTGTTCTCTTTCACACAATCTACCATCATCTTTGGCATCGTTCAAACTGCCTACATACATTTCTTACTGATAGTGTCACTTCACTCTTGTTTCATTCAACTGTAGATCAGTTCCTGGAGGTTTGTCATTTTATCTTTATCATGGATACTTACTCCTCAGCCAAGTCTCTTATCTTGGTCTCATAGTTCCTATTGCTTCATCATTCTACAACCTTCCATTATATTCTACTGTGGATTAGATACTCCACAGTGCATTTCCCTTTATATTCCATCTGGGCCAGCCCTATAGCAAATCAATGATCACTACTTAAATATAGTCACACATGTATAGCCTCTTTCTTTACTTTGAATCTATTCCATACTTTCTACCTAGCACAATCTAAGTCTAAGTTTTACTAGAGGACATTGTGACTCTTCATGAGCTTCTCCCTTTAGTAGAACCTCTCTTGAGTCTTGTTACACTTAGCATCAAGAAACTCTCCACCTCGTGTTCCACACAAGGTGTAGTAGCACTAGGTCTAACAGGCTGGCCCTATATTAAATCAGTGATCACTATTTAGTCTGTAGTGATGCAGCATGTAACTCTTTTCCTTCAAATCTACTGTCATTTTCACCTAACATAAGTCTGAGTTATACTAAGGACATTGTGACTCTTTATGAGCTCCTTTCTTGATAGAATCTCCCTTGAGTTCTAGTTATTCCTGATATCAAGAAGTGCTACTTCATGTTCCACACAAAGTACCATTGTTAGATCTAACACCTAGTGCTTGATGCTAGGGATAACTTCAACTTAAGAGAGGTCTGACCAAGAGAGGAGCTCATGAAGAGTCACAACATCCTTAAACAAACTTATTTACTAGGCAAAAATGATAGTAGATTCAAAGTAAGGAAAAAAGGCTATACATGTGTGAGCTAAGCTTAAGTAGTGATCCCTGATTTACTTTAGGGCAAGCTGGAAGAGAATAAAAAGGAAGGTACTGCAGACTGACTAAGCCATAGTAGAACATGATAGAATACTATGGAATATAATAAGAATAGAGGAACTATAAGGCCAATATGAAAGAATTGGCCAAGGAGTAAGCATTCTTGACAAAGATAAGAAAAAGTAAACAAAGAAAGGAGATGACTTGCCATTGAGCTGATTCATAGTAATAGTAAGTGAGGATTTGATGGAGAAATGATACATAAGTAAGAAGTTAGTCCAAGTTGTACAGGTTATTCCAAAGAGGATGGTGTGTTGTCCAAAACAAAGAAGGGTGATCAAAGAAGAGACAAAAAGGATTATAACAGAGGCCAGGTAGCATTTCCTTTCTTTGAAAAGCATAGAGAAAAAGATGGGTAGGAATGTGGGATATATTTGTTCTCCAGAGATCTGTTTAACAAAGGTGGCAAAGCCATATGAATACAACAGGGTTAGTACTTGACAAGACATGTTACTTAAAAGAAGATGCATTGGTGTTCTATACATCAGTGGTAAATCATTGGGGGCAGCAAGGAAATGAAATCTTTGTACTCTACTTAAATTGTGGAACAATCAAACCAGCTCTTGGAATGTTATGTCTTCTTGATACAAAGGAGAATCTTCAATTATCAATAATAGAGCAGGATTAGAAAGGATAGTGGTGAACAATATGAGAGTGTGATCAATTGGCAGAGATAATGACTTTACTGAGTGAGTTCAAATAGATGAGGTAGTGAAAGAAGAGGATTATGAGGAGAATCAAGATAATGATGATGGAACATTTAGGATGATACTCACAAAGAGACCAATGTCCTGTCCAATCCTTCACAACTGATTGTCCTTTTTGTAGTGATCAAGAATCTGCTATGCATGACAGAAATTATCTTCTGATTTCCAGGTGTGAAGATTGATACCCTCCAACCAAATCTTCACTTCTACTTTTCATGAAATAAAGTGCCTAATGACCTGAGTAGTTATGATCCATCAGACAGAGTCATATACAGCAAGGGCTTCTTTCCTGGATTCATTAAGGATGGCTAGTCTAGATTCAAGGGCAGGAAGGAACATCTTATCAATTAGTGGATAGACTCAGAGTTTATATCTGAGTATCAGAAAGAAGGAAAACACTTTAGTGAATGAATGGGAGACAGTGTTGTGGGTGAATTCAGTAGAGGTAAGGAGATCAACCCACTTTCTAGATTGATTTGTGATGAAGATGTGAAGGTAGATTTCAAGTTCTTAGTTTATTCATTCTGTTTGTCCATCAGTCTGAGAATGATATGCAGTAGACAGTTTGACCTCATATTTGAGAAGTCTGGCTAGTTTTCTGGCAAAGGCTGATGTAAACTAAGGGCATTGATTGGAGATGATGAAGTCATATAGGCCAAATCTCTTGAAGACAAAGTTATGGAATACCTGAGTAACTCCTTCTACCATAATGGACTTTTTATATAAAGCAAGAATTATCCCCTTAGTAAGTCCATGGTCAACCACAACCATGATGGAATTATATCCTTTCAATTCAGAGAGATCTGTGATAAAGTTAACTAAGATTTGTTTGAAGGGTAAGATAAAATGGGATGAAATCAGAAAGAGACCTGATACTATGAAATGTGTGTTGACCTTGTTTTGTTGATATGTAGCATATCCTAATATGAAGTTGCAAACAAAAGTGGCCAATCCTGGCCACTAGTAATCTTGTTCAACCAAAACCTTGATATAGAATTGGATCAAATGGTCTATGGTAGGTAATTCATGGATGGTAGTGAGGACAGAAGAGTGAGCAGATGAAGAAATATAGAGATAACCCCTGAAATAGAAATGTTCATTATCTAGGGCCCAATCAGTGAGGGCAGACCTAGAAAATAAGAGGTTGTTGTTGTTGAGGCCTTTGATGGCATGAAGTACTAATGGATCTTCTTCTGAGGAAGAGCAGATCAACTCAGCAAGTCTGGTGTTGAGCACATGAATGATGATAGATTTAGAAACAATAAAACTATGTACATTATCTTCAGAGGTGTCCACATCTGAACTTCATGACAATGCATCAGCAGGATTTATCTGGATACCAGGAATAACTTTTCACAAAATATTGAAGTCTTGTAGAAATAGGTTCCATTGAGCTTGTTGACAAGAGAGTTTATGTGAATCTTTTAGATAGGCTAGATTTTTATAATCTGTGATGATGGTGACTGGATGGTTAGTACTAAGTAGATAGTGTTTCTATTCAATAAGGGTGAGGATTACAGCAAGCAGCTCTCTATTATAAATGTCATAGTTCTATTCAGCTTGGATGAAGGTCTTGGAGAAGTACAAGCATGGGTAAAGATCTCCATTGATATCAGCTTGCATTAGGATGGCTCCTACAGTAATCAAAGAGGTGTCTGTCATAACAGTAAACAACTTGATCAAATCAGAAATGTGGAGGACAGGAGTAGATGAGAATATGTCAATCAACTGGTTGAAAGTGTTCTATTGTAATTGAGTTCAATCTCAAGGTTGGTTCTTTTGGGTAAGCAAGTTTAGGGGGGTGACAATGTTGGAAAAGTTAGAAATGAACTTTTGATAGAAGTTGACAAATTCCATGAATGATTGAACATCTTTAACTGTGGTTGGAGGTTTTCAGATGCTAATGGCTGCTAGCTTTACTGAGTCCATCTTTGCCAATCCATTGCCCACTATAATGCCAAGAAAGTTGATCTGAGGGATATTGAAGCTACATTTGACTAGTTTCAAGGATAACTTGTGTTTATATAATCATTGAAGTATCCAGCAGGTTCTTTTATGGTAAAGTTCTAGATTATCCTTGGTATATATCTCCATGTCATCTATATAGATTTTGAGCTGTTATTATATGATCATATTAGCAAAAATGTAATTCATAAAGGTTTGAAATGTAGGAGAAGCATTGCTGTGATCAAAGAAAAGTATAATAGATTTAAATAGACTGAAAGAAGTGATAAAGGCCATTTTTCATTGGTCTTCTTTCCAAATGTGGATGTTGTTGTCTCCATCTAATGTCAAACTTGGTGAAGATGTTGGCATCCTGTATATCATTGATAAGTTCTGAGATGAGGAGAAGTGGATAGACATTGCAAATGATATGAGCATTAAGGTATCAATAGTCTTGGTAGGGTTATAATGATCCATCTTTCTTAGGGATGAAAAAGAATAGTGCTGCTTGGAGGAAAGTAGATGGTACAATTCATCCAGACTTGAGATGTTCAGAGATGAAGTTCTGACAAGCCTTATGCTCTTTCAGATTTAAATAGTAGATTTTGCCTATCTTGAGAATGAAGGATGGTTTGAGATTTACAACATGATTATAGGGTTGGTGTTCAGAGAGTTTGTCAAAGGTCTATTTAGCAAAGACATCTTTAAAATCTTAGCACCACTTTGGCAAAACAGTCTGAATCTTTTTCTATTGTTGTTCTAGCTCTGTAAATAGAGTGATCTTGCTAATGTCAGCCCCTTTCAGTTCTTTACTAGGATGATACTCATGAAAAGACACAACATCCTAGAAAAGGTCAATATTCTGAATGTCTTCTTCATCATTTCCTTTCATAGTTAACTTTTCTTGAGTCCAATCAATTTTTGGGTTCCATTTCTTCAACCAGGGCATTTTAAGAATAATCTGTGGAGATTTAAGCTATGTGACCATCAATCAATGCATTCTTTGTATTTATCAATGGTTAGATTCATGTGTGCTTTATATTTGATAATTTCTCCTCAGTTTTTAGTTCCATCAATGTTAAGAGCTGCTTAAGGCTATTCTAGAGGTATTCAGTGAAACTAATGTTATTTCATGAGGTTTGAGTCAATAAAGTTTCTAGTTGCCTCTGAGTTAATGAGGACAATAATTTCAATAATTTCTTTTCTTCCAGCCCTTGCTGCACCCAGATCATCTAGCTCCATCTTTACTAGTCCATCATCCAGTCCTTCACCAAGTCTGTTACAAACGCTCTTTTGCAACATCGTAACTTATTCAAACACCGATTAAAGCTCCTCCGCAATGAGGTTAAACTAGCCACTCAAGTCTAATGCTTGTCACTAGGCTTGCAGCTCAAATCAAATAACCCAAAGTTACGACTTCACGAATCCCTAACTCTTACATCCGCTAAGTCTGAATCAACCTACCCTAAACACTGCTGATATCTTCACGACTTCACGACAGCACGATGCTTGACATCGTGT
>JBBPTP010000147.1:15252-31827 GCA_038094195.1 Pulveroboletus aff. carminiporus | reverse complement strand
TCTCAATCTGGTCCTCATCCTAGACCAGTTTTCGTTCAATCTGCTTCACTTTCAATCTGGAATCAACTGGACAGACCCTTCTGGTGCTGGGCCTACATCTAGTTACCCCTCCTCATCTATCTACCTTTGCTGGACCCCTCTAGGGACGAGCATAGCTCACTCCCTTCAACCCCTTCCTTGTGGTAAACCCTCTAGGGACTTATCCTACCATACCACTTATCTTTCTTACAATGCGAGCATTTAAGAAACTTTCTGAAAGATGGCTAGGACCTTATGAAATCATTGAGTTAATGGGACCCAATGCAGTCAAGCTATGCTTGCCTTGCTCAATGAAGATTCACCCCATTGTTAACATATCCTAGATTAAACCTTACAAAGAAAGATTGAACAGGCAAGAACCATACCAGCCAGGACCTGTGCTAGTTACAAAAGATAGAGACAATGAATGGAAGGTGGACTACATTGTTGACTCCCAACTCAAAGGTCAACATCTGGAATATCTTATTTATTGGAAAGGTTACAACGACACAGAATGTACATGGAAGCCAAGAGCCAATTTGACACATGCACAAGATGCTATGAAAGAATTCCATCATTTACACCTGGTGGCCCCACATGTCATCAATATTGATGAAAACCTATTCTCTAAATTATTTGAAAAATATAAGAATCAGACCAACTTAACACACCCTACTGAAATACCCTTCAATCACCTGGAATGCAATTCATAAGGAGGGGATAGTGTTACAAACACTCTTTTGCAACATTGATATTTATTCAAACTCCAATTAAAGCTCCTCCACAATGAGGTTAAACTAGCCACTCAAGTCTAATGCTTGTCATTAGGCTTGCAGCTCAAATCAAATACCCCAAAGCTATGACTTCATGACACCCTTACTCTTCTATCTGCTAAGTCTAAACAATACCTGCCCTAAATCCTGTTGATACTTCACAACTTCATGACAGCATGATGCTTAACATCCTGTGACTCATGACTTTACACATTTGAACTAATTGAACTATAAAGAACAGAACTTAACTTTATTTGTATGCTTTCATTTCTATGCCTCATGCATTTCATTACTGCTACCCTTTACCCTATGGCTATGTCTTATGCTTCTCTTCCATTTTGATACACCACTTAACTCATGCCCACCTCATTGTTTTAATCTCCACTTCACAGCCCTATGGCTGTTCATGTCTCCATTTGAATAAATGGACCAAATAAGTACAAACATGTAGTAGGGTATATAAGGACCTGAATTGACAACCAAGGGGTCCTCAGTCAGATCCTCTTGGGTTTTCCTCTCATAGCTTCTTGACTCTAAGTCTATGTCTCCTAGTGGTAACCTGAATGCCTAGTGCTATTAGGGTTGTTTCACTCATTACCTTTTATAGATATATATTTCCTAAGATGGACTATTTACATACCAAACATGTACAAATAGATACAAACCCTCATGTAGTATATAAGTTGGACCTCAGTCACAAAGTCCCTCAATCAAGTTCTTTTTGTGTCTCATCACTATAAGTGGAGAGTGCCTTGATTCAACCCTTTTGTTCTTATTTCTTTCTCATCTCTTTTGACCTTGATGAACTCCAATCCTATATAGGGTTGATGCTTAGTTTGTAGTTGTTTCAGATACAAACATAGATAGAGTATATATATGACCCATGTAGAGCCAGGAGACTTTAATCAAGTTTTTGTGAAGTTCCTCCTATTAACAATAAGAACTATTATCTTCACTTCATTACTTTGGTTCCCTAGCATAAGCTAGCTAGGTCAAGTCAAGACTACCTTGGTAAAGGTTACCATAAGGATAATAAGACACTTTTCTTGGGCATTCACTATTGCCTTTTGATGGCTATGCCTTAGAGGTTTAGGATTGTTTCACCACTATATGAACAGCATTTCACACATAAGTTGATCCAGAAGTACCTGGACATAACCCAGAGTAGAATCACACAGAACCTTACAGAAATAAAAACTATAAAAGAGAAGATAAGAGTAAAATGACTAATCCACTGAAGGATCAGCTGTTACAATTTCTTTTCTTACTGCATCACTTGCTCTTATCACCTGTACCCAATCTGCTATTCTCTTTGATATAACTTATGACACATGGTCTCACCTTCTATGGATCATCTCTCCTGTGCACCCATGACTTATTCTTCTCTGAGCTCTTATTTGGGATGATATCTTCTTCATTGATTCTCTCATATCAATGTCATAGTTCCTGATTAGTCATTCATCTTTCATAGTGTTCCTTTCAATTCTACTGTGGATTGACTAATCTGCAGTCTTCTTTTCCTTTTATATCTTTCTAGGCCAGCCCTATACTCAAATAGTGATCACTACTTAAACTGTAGTACCACATCATATAAACCTTTTCCTCACTTCAAATCTATTAGTACATTCTGCCTAGCACAACTTAAGTTCCATTGAGGACATTGTAACTCTTTATGAGTTTCTTCCTCAGTAGAATCTCTCTTGAGTCTAGTTATCCCTAGTATCAAGAATCTGCTATCTCATGTTCCATGCAAGGCATCAGAGCTAGGTCTAACATCAGCTGTTTGAGCTATAAGACAATAGTTGTGAGCCTGAACCTCCTAGCAAGTAGGAAAACTTCAAGAGGACAAGACTAGTGTTCTCTAGGGCTGGGGGTATTCCTTATATACTATTATACAGTTTGTACAAGTGTATGTTACATCTAAGATATGCTATGCTAGGGTATTGTATATATACTTCATGTTATATGTACATGTATACTAGACTATATTCACAATATAAACTTAGTAGGAATGCTTCTAGACTAGTTCTAGGTTCATAGGTGGTGTGTAATGGAAGATTGTGGTCTAAAGTGTGTTACACATGTGTAGGGTGTAGAGTTACCTGTGTAGCATGGATGTAACAAGGCATTGCATGAGGTATACCTGTACAAGAGTGCATGGTCATATATTTGATGTAGAGTGGCAGAAATCCATAATTTGGTCGAGCCCTTTGTGTAGCATATGGTTAGGGGTGTCTACTATATAGCCACTATGCTTAGCAATTCATAGATTGCAAGATTTGTCCATATATTTTGCAAAACTAAGTAGATAGCCTTCTAGGGTGTCTTTTTAGGAATCTTTCCATATACTTTTGAGAACTTAATATTGTGGCTTTGAATTATTATGGAAAACCAAACACCTTGAACCATTATTCAGTGTAATCATTTGGTGCTTATGTAAGCTTGAATTTTGAAGTGTATATGATCAAAATATGCTCTAAAGGTGTTTTATGCTATAACAAAGGTATTTCAAGTGTTTTATTAGGGATTCCAGACCTCTGTAGTGTATGGTGGTGATTTTAGATAGTTAGGGGTGCTGAGTACTACATATCCATTGAGAATATTAGGGGTACATAGGTAGATCTTGAATATTAGTGTTTATATCTTATCTCCTATGGTTTGTGTTATAAACACTCTTTTTTTTGCAACATCATAACTTATTCAAACCCTGATTAAAACTCCTCCACAATGAGGTTAAACTAGCCACTCAAGTCTAATGCTTGTCATTAGGCTTGCAGTTCAAATCAAGTACCCCAAAGTTACGACTTCACGACCCCCTTCACTCTACATCTGCTAAGTCTGAACCAACCCTACCCTAAACTCTGCTTACACTTTCACGATTTCATGACAGCACGATGCTTGACATTGTGTGACTCACGACTTTATACTTTTGGACTAATTGAACTTTAGTGAACAGAACTTAACTTTATTCGTATGCTTCCATTTTATGCCTCATGCATTTTATTTCTGCTATCCCTTTATCCTATGGCTATGCTTCATGCTTCTCTTCCATTTGATACACCACCTGAGTCATGCCCACCTCATTGTTTTAATTACTGCTTTACAGCCTTATGGCTGTCCATCCCTTTATTTGGATAATGGACCAAATATGTACAAACATGTAGTAGAATATATAAGGACCCGAATCAACAACCAAGAGATCCTCAGTCAGATCCTCTTGAGTTTTCCCCTACTACCATTTGACTCCCAGTCTAAGCTTCCTTGTGGTAACCTGAAAGCTCTAGTAGCAATTAGGGTTGTTTCAGTTTGTATGTGATCTATGGACATCATATTCATCATTGACTAATTCAGGGTGGTTCTGTATAGTCATAAGGCTTAGAATGGTCCCTTAGGATGCATAGACAAGGTTATAACAAAGAGCATGATCTGCTGAGGTGACTACTTTGATGCAACCTTCTCATAGACATTAAAAGTGTATCCTCTATTGGATGCTTTTGAAAATTGTTGGCCCATTGATGATCTAATTATGCTTCAATTGAAGTATATCTCACAGTGGAGTTGACAATTGAAAAGGAAGGAAAGTACTCCCCCCTCTACAAAGAAGTCTAAGTAAATATAGTATGGAATGTGATCATGTACTGAAACAACTAACCCACTGAAGGATCAGCTGTTTGAGCAAGAGAACAATAGTGGTGAGCCTGAACCTCCTAGCAAGTAGAAAACTCTAAGAGGACAAGACTAGTGTCCTCTAGAGCTAGGGGCATCCCTTATATACTATTCTACAGTTTGTATAAGTGTATACTACATCTAAGATATGCTATGCTAGGATATTGCATGTATACTTTGTGTTATACATGCCTACTAGGCTATGTCTACAATATATCTTTAGTAGGAAGGTTTCTAGACTAGTTCTAGACTTATGTGTGGCATGTAGTGAGTGATTGTGGTCTAGGGTATGTTGTACATGTGTAGGGTATAGGGCTAACTGTGTAATGCAAATGTAGTGAGGCATTGCATGAGGCATACCTATACTAGAGTGCATGTTAATGAATTTGATGTAGAGTGACAGAAATCCATGTTTTGGTCGAGCCCTTTGTGTAGCATATGGTCAGGAGTATCTACTGCACAGCCACTATGTTCAGTGGTTTACATTTCCCATAGTTCATCCGCATATTTTGCAAATCTGAATAGACAGCCCTCTAGAGAATCCTTTTAGTAATCTGTCTATATAATTTTGAGGATTTAATATTGTGGCTTCAAATTGTTATGAGGTGCCAAACATGTTGAACATATGTTCGGCGCATGTTCAGCGGCTTATGTAAGCCTGAGTTTTGAAGTAGAAACATTCAAAATATGCTCTAAAGGTAGTTCTAGCTATAATCTAGGTGTCTCAAATGTTTTATTAGTAGTTCCAGCCCTCTGTGGTGTGTAGTACTGATTTTAGGTGATTTGGGGTGATAAGTACTGCACAGCCACCAAGGTGTACCATGAGTACATCAGTTAGTATGCAATTTTGGCAACCATTAGCTAGGTTCTTCTGTTCTTTGTACATATATTGATTGATGGTAAATGTATAGTCCTCTACTAGTCTGGTAGCCATGGGGCTTTCTAGTAGTGTATTATTCACATTGTAACATGTACTATAGCCTCTTATGTTCTATAACCAAGTCTCCTATGGAGTGAAAGAAAAAGTTAGACTGAGGGGAGAGAACTGCCCTATATACTGGAATGAACCTTAATAGAAAACTTCACTTTTCAACCACAAAACATCACCTAGACATCTAAACAATAAGAACTCACAAGTGAAAGAAGAGATACTATGTCATCATTTTAATCACATTTTCCATTGTGGACATGTGTTAAGTCTAGCGCTACGATACCTTGTGCAGAACACGAGGTAGCAAGTTCTTGATGCTAGAAGTAACAGACTCAAGAGAGATTCTACCAAAGAGAGGAGCTCATGAAGAGTCACAATGTTCTTTGATAAAAACTTAGATTGAGCTAAGCAGAGAATGACAGAATAGATTCAAAGTAGGGAACTAATACATGATGCTATCACAAATTTAAGTAGTGACTACTGATCACATTCAGGGCTGGCCCAGTTGAGAATAGAAGTAACAGAGTCTTACTGCAGAGTTGGTAATCTGCAGTAGAAGGTCATGGAATGATGGAACTACAAAGACAAGATAAGAGACTTGTCTGAGGAGTAAATGTTCGAGATAAGAACAAAACCAGTTGTACCTCCAGGAATTGGATCAGAGTTGGATGAGACAAGGATGAGAAGTGACTATGAGTAGAAAGTGAATATAATCAACTCAAACAATGCCAAAGTGGACGATAGGACAAGAAAAGGAAAGAAGTATGAGTGAACTACAAGAAGAAATGATTGTAACAACATGGTGACAACCATACCAACATTGATGGCATCATCTTGTAGGATAACAACCTTAATGGATTGACAACATTGATAATTGCTGGAAACAACTATTTAAGAAATAATAGAATGATGATTGTTGAAAACAAACCACATTATCTGTAGAACAATAAATCATATGAATCAAGACATTTATTTGTTCAAAACATCATATCACCAGCACAGAACACCCTGATGTCACTCATCATCTACACCTATGCTTGTAAAAACCTCTAAGAAGTATAAGCTAGCAGGTTGTCTAAAAGGACATCATAATGTGATTCTGAGCCTCACAGTTTTAAACCCTGGCAGCTTACTTGCTAGCAGTGGTGGATTATTGTTATATTGATCTTCTTTATATCACAGATTAATATTCTATAGAATTTGATGGATTGTGAATATGGAACTTACTGCATATCTCCTAGCTTGCAAAGCCTATGCAAATATGGGACCTTGGTGATCTCATTACTTGTATAACTTGGATTTCTCATCCTGTGGCAACAGCTTATGGACTCTACTAAGTTCAAGGTGATGTTTATATGGCATATCAGCACTATATAAGAGATCATGAGTGTCAGCCAGTATAGCATTGACAGTGGTAATTATATTATCGCTGGGACACATGATAGGCACACTCAACTCTGGGCTTTGGATGTCAAGTTCAACCTCTCCAATATTTTTAGTGTTGAGCTCACAAATACCATTCTTCATGCTTTGTATTTTCAAGAAGGTAATATCATAACTGTTTGGATGTATAATGGAGAGATGTAAGTTGATAAACAATGATATAAATAAGAAACTCAAATTCTTAGACATATTTTGTAAAGCACAGATGGTTTGGACCTAGCAACAAGGTCAACTAGATTAATGATGTGAGCCAGAATCATGAATTCCACCATTTGACTATAAAAGTAATCTCATTGTTGTAGTGGTGGTGTTGCCCTTGATTCAAAAGGTGGCTACTTCATCATAGACAATACTGCAAGCAGATTCAGCCTGCACCACCTGGATAATAGGGCCTATGTCTGATCATACAAGATCAAGCTAATGAAATGATATCCAAAACAAGTAGTTTTTGCAGAAAATAGGGAAATAATCATCAGTAGAGGAGAAAATGGGACAATACCCATCTTTGACAAGACTATAGGGCAGCTCATTCAAAGTATATGACATTCATAAGGAGGACAAGTCCAAACAATAACTATAAGTTGCATAAAGTTAAATAAAGATGATGCATTACTCTGTTATGCATAGGTGTTACAATCATTTATCCTCTTAGTGCACCTCTCTTTTGCTTTCCATTGACTATATTTCTACACTGCTAGCCTTTCTTATAGCAGACCTGATTCACCTTTCTATAATTCAACTCTAGTTTGCTTGCTAGACAAGCTTATCTAGTATGTGTATCATCTCCTCATGCTTCTTACTGCATCTTCCTGGTGACTTGTATCCTTGTCACCATTTCACTTAATATTCTAGTTACTTGTTTACTATAATAATTCCTTATTGCTTTCTCTTATGTCCTAGTCACTTGATTTAGCTAGTATAATAGATTCAAAGTAAGATCTAGTGTTTACTGTAGATCTTGTATCCTTCACTTTGAATACATTGTATATCTTCACTTAGCATTTGATTTGGTTAAGGATGTTGCAACTCTTCATGAGCTCCCTCCTTGATCAGATCTTTACTCAAATCTGAGTTATCCCAGCACTCAAGTGCTAGGTCTAATACATAGGTTCATGATGATCTCAAATCTTTCTTTATTGTCACCACATCTTCAAGTAATAAAGGTGAAATCCATATCTTCCTGTGAAGAAAGTATTGCTCAACATTAAAAAGTATCCAATCTGGTTGCTGTACAATTGTGACCCTTTATAACTTTGATAATGGTGATTCTATGTGTTCAGTTCATAGTAAGCTAGCTTATCCACTAATAATCCAAGTCACTCATCCAGATGATCCAGAATCATTACTTCTTATGTGTACAAAGAGATCTCACTAGATTGTATTTTTGACATCAGTCCAAGCATGCAGATGTCAATAGTGATGTACAATTTCTATTACAACAACTCATTCAACAGTAAATACTTCCTGATAGCAACTATAAGCAAGACAAAGGCAAGGTCATGATGATATACCATGAAATCTACAACAAGTCAGGTGAGATAGAAGTGCAAGGAAAGGAAGACTGGTAAAACATCAATAAGCAAGATGAAGGCAATATGATGATGACATACCATGATAAACTGTTAAATATAGAAATAGAAATGCCACAGTGAAGCATGAGCAGGCAGACATCAAGGATAGATTGTGTGAGCTTTCCAATGGGAAGGTCTTACTGATGGAAAGGTCTTGCTTACAGCTGGACAGACTACCATCTTATAAATGGTGTATATAATGTTTAACAATGATTTACAAACTTGGACTGTCATCAGTCCACATGCCATTATACAGTTACTTAAAATTCAATGTTAGACACAACTGCCCATTGGTACTACTAACAGTACTACTAACAGGCACTACTAGCAGGCACTACTAACAGATACTGGAGATGGTGATTGTTACATTTTGTCCTTATAAACCCCTGTATCCTTTTCCCTTGCATGATCCACACATCACACTTCTTGTACTCATCTAATCCATGGTCACAATCCTTGTACTTGCCATGTGCCATCATCCTCTCCTTGTCCTTGTATTCTCATTTCTGTTTCTCCTCATTTTCATCCCTGCAATTACTTGCCTCATCCTTGTCAACACCTCATCTTCACCTCATCAATCCAATGCCCTTGTACTTCATATCACAATGTCAAGAACCTCTGTAGCTATTCTTATCTTTGCTTCCTTCTTATTGTTAACCAATACACTATGTGTATCTGTTTTCCCTTTCACTCTGCTTAGTCATCATGTGAGTACCTTTATGGTCATATGAGTACCTTCACAGTCAGGAACCCCCTTCTTCAATGCTTCATGACCTTCTATCACATTTCCTGAGAACCCTCATAGTTATGAGGTTCTTCTTTAACATTCCATTGAATTTCATTCATGTCACATGATTTGCTTATTTAGCAAATCACTCATCTCTACTTATATCCATCTTGTAGTTCTATTCTATTTCTCTAAGCTAGAGCTCCCTTTGAATACCATCACCTGTATCTTGATAGCTTGTCCAATCTAGCTCTCTTGTTTTGTCTCTTGTGAGTCATCGTCCTCCTTATTGATTGGACACTTCTGAAATCCTTAGACTACCTTGTGGTAGTATTTCTTGTCCTTGTCAAGTCTTTGCTTATTACAAGACTTCCTTGAACTCTCATCATTGTTGCTCTTATAGCATAACATCTTCTCATCATTGTTGCATACTCTGCATAACTCCTCATTCCTTGATAATTCCATTTTCTTTGAAGGGCTTCACTTGTCTCTATCTGGATCAAGCTTAACAGTGATGAAGCAGAAAGAAGTGTTCATGAGAAATTGTCAGACTTATATACTGGAATGAGTTGATGCTATATATGAAAGGAGCTCATGTCAGTTTCCAATCAGAGTTTGAAATCTTGTTTCAGTTTATAAGCTTCACATGAATATCTATGCAAGCCTTTCTCTTCCCCCTATGTACTTTAACCAGTAGCTTTAACTGGTAGTATCTAGTGTTTCCCTTCCTCTCTTTCTAATATCTCTATCTGTACTTTAAACTGTAGTACTTTCACCTGTAGTGGCCCATAGTTAGCATTAGCATTCAATGCTAATGTTAGGACAATAGAGTGGTCCATTCATCATCATTTATGGCATGGAAATCCACCATGTTATTCCAGTTTATAAATATATATTTGACATGGATTCAACTCTTTCTTCCCTACTATAATTCTTGGATAGTAGTACCTAGATATACCTAGCAGAACTAGCTAGTACATATGCAAAATAAAATACATCACAGATGTTGATTGCTAAGACCAATAACTAGGTGATGAACCATGAGTGTCTTGATGAATGAGCTACAATTAAGTTGACATAGTATTCTAAAAACTAGATTAACATTACAAATTGCAAAAATACACACTTCAACAGCTATTGCTCAATATTCTCACAAGCTACCACTATCACATATTTATAAGCCTAGTTTCTTCTAATTTACTAACCTAAATAGAATGCCTCTTACTAAACTTTATGCTACCTGGCTCCTGATACAACAATGGACTGCTGATAGCATATTCTTTGTTGATCTAGAGAAAGAGTTAGCAAACTTAGACACATATGATTATAGTAAGTGAAGGAAAACCTTCAGGAATGTCAAAGTTGCCTCAGACTCCATAGAAAAACATTTCATTTCCACTGTCAGTATCATCATCAAGAAGGTGAGAGCTTATGGGATCTCTTTTACCATAGAGCTCATGTCACCCCCAGTTCCAGTGTTTTTTGAAGTGTCAACCTTATGATGTAATCCAAGACCAGCAATTTTCAGACCTAAAAAATCATGAAAACATCACAGGCTCCTCAAAAACAAGTATCTTGATCTCACCACTATGGATGACAAAGAGGACTCTGAATCTGAGTCCAAGACTTCATCAGATCTCATCCATTTAAGGGAAGTGAAGCAGTCAGGCTTGCAGTCTCTTGCTGGAAATCTGGACAGCATTATCAATTGATATGGTGATGCTGAAGGTACCATAACCTGCTCTTCATTATTGCTCTTCCATGAAGAAGACTCAGAATTGGAGTCTAACAATAAGATTTTGGCAGATCTTGCTCATTTGAAGGAAGGAAGGTGGCAGTCTCTCACTGGAAATCTAGACAACACCACTAATTATATTGCCAACAGTACCATCACCCACCCTTCATTCCTACAGAAGGGTGACATTAGATGCTACTTTATTAATTTTTATTCTTGTATACTTGAGACCCTTTGTACAGTCTATATATACTCATGAGCCTCTTAGCACATACTGCTCACTTTCTTCTTGAAGACTTGAAATCTTGTATCTGAGGAGCCTTAATTTGCCCTTGACTTTCCTACAGACTGTATGTGCAGGCATCCAGTCCATTGCATGTCTGTAACACTATCAACACTTCACATCAAGCTGCAGTGTATGATATTACACTTGTCCCTCCTACTGAAGTAGCTCATATTTTCTCCTCACCCTTGAGTGTACCATGCCAGAGTTAGATTCAAATTAAGCAGGAAAGTACAAGAATGATCTAGGATATATCCTTAGCTACAATGGCAATACAATTGCTGTCTTAGTAGCTCCATGCCAGTGCCTATACAACACTTCCAACACTTTGTGAGACATCCAAGCTCTGTTCAATAGCCAAGCTATCTATAATGCTGGACTATATCTCACTGCCATTGAAAGTTCTCAAAACATTCTAGCATTCCAATGTAAGGGATTGTCATACTTTTCTAGCCTTCTTCATCTCTCACTGACAAGTGATGATCTCAAATGTGTACTCTTACCTCATTTAGATCAATTTTCACTCCATGGTCAAGCCTATATTGACCACTCACTGGTAGAAGAAACTCATATTCTCTTCTTCTTACAATTTTGGATGGAAGGAGATGCTATACACTCATCTTCCTCTAAACTGCATGACCAGAGAGCAATAGTGATCTTTCTAGATGATCTGTCTCACTCTCTCTGAATGATCAACTCTATGAATGCTCCATACTAGAGCAATGTTGGATGTTCTTCATTGAAGATCATTTGTGAATTGTTGCTGGCCCCAATTATAATTATACAGAATTCATGGTGATGGTTTCAGAAGATGAGGTTACTTTCTGTTTAGCAAGTGAACTAAACCATGAGATAAGTACTAATCAATGTCATGTCTTGTTTCTGACTTAGATTTTATTAGATTTGTGTCTCTAACTACTACATAGAAATGTATCATGTCAATCACCAGTGGTCATTAAACAATGGACCACCAACTGTTCCATCTGACCACCCTCCTGCTTCTGAATCAACTGGCCTTCAACCAGATAACTTCACACATGTTGTTACTAGCCCACATTGTGGCCTGTTACAAATGCAAATAACATACTACTAGAAAGCTCCATGGCTGCCAGACCAGTAGAGGACTGCATATTTACCATCAATAAACTTATATACAAAGAACAGAAGAAGCTAGCTAATGGTTGTCAAAATTGCATACTAACTGATGTACTCATGGTACACCTTGGTGGCTGTGCAGTACTTATCACCCCAAATCACCTAAAATCAGTACTACACACCACAGAAGGCCGGAACTACCAATAAAACACTTGAGACATCTAGATTATAGCTGAAAGTACCTTTAGAGCATATTTTGAGTGTTTCTACTTCAAAACTCAGGCTTACATAAGCCACCAAACATGTGCCAAACATATGTTTGACATGTTCAGCACCTCATAACAATTCAAAGCCACAACATTAAATCCTCAAAATTATATGGACAGATTCCTAAAAGGATTCTCTAAAGGACTGTCTATTCAGATTTGCAAAATATGCAGACCAACTATGGGAAATGTAAACTGCTGAACATAGTGGCTATGCAGTATGTACCCCTAAACATATGCTACACAAAGGGCTCAATCAAAATATGGATTTCTGTCACTCTACATCAAATTCATTACCATATACTCTAGTACAGATATGCCTCATGCAATGCCTCACTACATTTGCATTACACAGTTAACCCTATACCCTACATATGTACAACATACCCTAGACCACAACCATTTACTATATGCCACACATAAGTCTAGAACTAGTCTAGAAACCTTTCTACTAAAGCTATATTGTAGACATAGCCTAGTATGCATGTATAACACAAAGTATACATGCTGTTAGGCCTAACGCTACTACACCTTGTAGAGAGCATGAGGTGGAGAGTTCTTGATATTAGACATAACTTGACTCAAGAGAGTTTCTATCAAAGGGAGGAGCTCACAAAGAGTCACAACATCCTTTGATAAAAGCTTAAGCTATGCTAGGCAGAAAGTATGAAATAGATTCAAAGTGAGGAAACTGTTACATGATGCTATCTTACAGTTTAAATAGTGATAGACAATTTACCCTAGGGCTGGCCCAGCTGAGATAGAAATAGAAGAGAGACTATACATTATCTAATGCACAGTAGAAATGAGAAGAAGGTTAAAGAACAGAATGACTAAGCAAGGAACTATGAGGTTGATATGAGAGAATCAACCGAGGAGTAATTGTTCAAATGTAGAGATGAAAAAGTACTCACCTCCCAGAGCTAGATTATAAAGAAATGAGATGTGGATGAAGAGGAGATATCAACAGTAAGAAATGTGTGTATGTGTAGTGGGTTATTTCCAACAGGATGGTGGGATGTAAGTGAAACAACTACAAACTAATGAACAACCCTATACAGGATTGCTAGTCATTGAAGTCAAAAGAGATGAGAATGAGAAAGAATAGATGGATCGAATCAAGGAACTCCCCACTTTGTAGTGATGAGTATCGAAAGAACTTGATTGGAGACTTTGCATCAAAGTCCAGGGTTTATATACTACATGGGGTTTGTATGTATTTGTACATATTTGTGTATGTAAATAGTCCTTATTTGGAGACATATATCTATATGGGATAATTGTAAGGCTGTACTTAATGTCCATGCATAGGCTTGTGGCGTATCTTTGTAATTGTCGGAAATTAATAACATGACGTTCACATGTTGTGTGGCGAAATGGAAGTTCAGAAGCATGTTGGACACGTTGTCCGTTATTATTGTGAGAATAGAAGTCAAGGAACTTCTAGATGGAGATGAAAGAGAATTGTGACTTAATGAGAGTGTGGGTCAAGGGGTCGTTACCCTTGATGTGTGACTTGACTTGGAGAAATAAAATGATTGTGCTTAGTAAGCCACTTAGTCAGCTGCTTAGTCATTGGTTCATTGTGAAAAGATTAAGTCCTGAAGGACATGGTATTGCGATAGGCAGTGTTTGTAACACTACCCCCCTTCTATGAATTGCATTCCAGACGATTAAAGGGTTGTGTGGTCCCCTCCAGAATAGGTTTTCCACAGTACTTGAATAGTCAAATAAATTCAACTGCTGACATCCTCAATTTACGAGGAGCATTGGAATATTTTTTATGAAACTCTTTTATTGCTTGTTGGGCGTTCTTTAGGTTGCCTTCCAGCTCCCAGGTACGGTCATCTTCTGACCATCCACACTAATGGACTAGATATTCCAACCTTCGTCCTTTCATGTGAGAATCAATGAGGTAGTCAACCTCGTACTCTTCGTTACGATCTTCTGTTATGTGTGATGGACCTGCCATTGGAGCTTTCTGTCCCTGCAGCCTTTCCTTATATGGCTTTAGGTGTGATACATTTATGACAGGGTGTATTTTCATTGTTTTTGGCAAGTGGAGTTCATATGCATTAGGACCCCTCAGTGCAATGACATCATAGGGACCAATCCACTTCTCTTGAAGTTTACGTGATGTGCATGGGAGTCGGAGATGCTCCGTGCTGAGCCAAACTTTATCTCCAATCTTATACTCCGGTGCGTCAGATCGGTACTTATCCACTTGTTCTTTCATTCTTTTCTTTGCTTCGTTTATGTTTTTACATGTGTTTTCTAGTATTTTCTCTATCTTTTTCACCATTGCTTCGGCCGCTGGGGCCTTCATCTTGCATTGCTCAAATCCCATTCTTGGTAGATAAGAGCGTGTAACTTTGAAGGGGCTTATCTTCGTCGTCGATTGTTTTTTAATATTATATGAAAATTGTGCCAGGGGCAACCATTCTGCCCAATTCTCCGAATTCTCAGTAGCAAATATATGGAGATAGCTCTGCATCTCCTGATTGATTCTTTCTGTCTGGCCATCCGTTTGAGGGTGAAAGGCAGTGGATAACTTTGGAGTGATGCTCAGACGTTTACATAAATCTTTCATAACCTGCACGGCAAACTGTGGTCCATGATCTGAAATGATTGTGTGTGGAAGTCCATAATCTTTCCAGACATGAAAGAGATATAATTTAGCTGTTTCTAAACTTGTTATAGTTTTTGAACAAGGGACAAATTCTACTTCTTTTGAGAATCTGTCCACGACTATCAATATTGAGTTGTGCCCATCTGAACGGAGAAGGTCGGTAATGAAATCTGTGGAGACATCCATCCACGGCATATGTGGTGTGTCTAAGGGTTGGAGTTTTCCAGATGGGGCCTTATTCGTTCCTTTGAATCGTGCGCATCTATCGCACCTTGAAACATAATCCTTAATGAATGTGGATAGACCAGGCCACCAATACGATCTTTCGATTAATTCCTGTGTCTTTTCAGCACCCGGGTGCCCAGCAACTGGTGTGTCATGATGTAATCTAATGATCTCTAGATGGAGATCCTTGATGATGTACTCATTTTTGGCCAGAACATATAACTGGTCTTCTTTATCATAGAGAGTGCCGTTTTCTTCTCAGCATATGCCATTCTTTTGGCATAGATCACGTGCCTCGGATTCTTTTATCAACAAGGTTGCTTTTGTGACTTCTGTTCTAAGAAGATCTCCTAGATCTTCAATTTCCGTCATCTTAATGGAGCTAGGCGGGATTACTAATATTTATTTGTTGTCATCTTCCATCTCTGCCCTATGATCCTCTCTTCTTGATAAGGCATTGGCTTTTCCCATTGATGTCTCTGGTTTGTATACCCATTTGAAATTGAAGTGCGATAAGTATTGCGCCCATCTGGCTTGTCACTGATTTAAATCCTGCTGTTTCATGAACCACTGCAGGTTGGCGTGATCGTTCCAGATTTCAAACTGGTGCTGAGATCCTTCTAAATGGTGCTGCCACATTTCTAATGCTTTAATTACCAAGAGCATTTCTTTGTCAGCAATTGGGTAATTGCGCTCTTCGGGTTTCATACTGTGTGAAGCAAAGGCTGTGGGATGCCACTTCTCTCCTTTCTTTACCAACAGAACTGCCCCTGTTGCATAATCTGAGGTGTCAGTTTCAAGGTGAAACTCCGATTCATCATCTGAATAAGCCAGAATTGGAGCAGTCATAAATTTTTCTTTTAATGTTTCAAAGGCGTGCTTCTGAGCATTGCCCCATACAAAAGGAGTGTCTTTCTTTGTTAGATCATTGAGAGGGCATGTGACTTGTGCATAGCCTTCAATGAACCTTCTATAGAAGTTTGCTAATCTGAGGAAACTTCTTACTCCTCAGACATTCTTGAGTGTAGGCCATTCCAGAATGGCTTGAACTTTATCTTGTTCCATTTTGATTCCATCAGCGGAGACCTTCATGCCGAGGAATTCCACTTCTTTGACATGGAAGGAACACTTCTCTGGTTTTACAAACAGGTCATTTTCCTGCAACCTGTGAAGAACTTCATTTACCAACTTGGCGTGTTCTTCTTCATTATCT